>CAKAOH010019311.1:0-45553 GCA_916701665.1 Sebastiscus tertius
CCCTCTCTGGTGTCGAGTGGAGAGTGTGTTGCTCTGGCTCTATCTGTTTGGTGTGGAGAGGAGGTTGTGTTGCTCTGGCTCTATCTATTTGGAGTGGAAAGGAGGTTGTGTTGCTCCGGCTCTATCTATTTGGAGAGGAAAGGAGGTTGTGTTGCTCCGGCTCTATCTATTTGGCGTGGAGAGGTGGTCGTGTTGCTCTGGCCCTACCGGTTTGGCGTGGAGAGGAGGTCGTGTTGCTCTGGCTCTACCTGTTTGGTGTGGAGAGGAGGTTGTGTTGCTCTGGCTCTACCTGTTTGGTGTGAAGAGGAGGTCGTGTTGCTCTGGCTCTACCTATCTGGCGTGGAGAGGAGGTTGTGTTGCTCTGGCTCTATCTGTTTGGAGTGGAGAGGAGGTTGTGTTGCTCTGGCTCTATCTGTTTGGTGTGGAGAGGAGGTTGTGTTGCTCTGGCTCTATCTGTTTGGTGACGCTGGGAATTTTTGTCATATAGATTGTCGATGTTGTATTTTCATTATGTTGTTACTCTGTAAACACGACATCTATTGCATGTCTGTCCATCCTGGAAGGAGGATCCCTCCTCTGTTGCTCTTCCTGAGGTTTCTTCCGTTTTTTTTTCCATGTTAAAAGGGTTTTTTTTGGTTACATTTTTCCTTATCCGATAAGAAAAGGACAGAGGGTGTCGTATCCTGATCAGATTGTAAAGCCCCCTGTAAAGCAAATTTGTGATTTTAGGCTATACAAATAAAATTGACTTGACTATGTGTTTTTTTTTTCTCTGTTACACGACTACTGAAAACAAGATAAGGATATAAAGAAGCTTTAACAAACAGGGGAATAATGGATGAGCATGCAAGCTGTGTCTCGGCACTGCACTCCATCTCATTGTTACATTTTCACACACCAGCACCACCTGCCCAGTACAACCACAGTCTTTTACTGGGTCATTTAGCAGCTGCAATTGATCAGTGAGCGGTTAAAAGTGTCAGTAACTGATTCACTCTACAGCTACTTACTGTACGGCTCTCTGTGACTCTCCTGTTCAGTCCTGCAGGGCTGAGGAGTACTGCAGGAATGAAGTGCATACGGACCAACAGAAAGGCATTTAACACTTTGTAATCCTACACGGTTTTCAGTGCATCTATGACTTCACATGAAAGATTATTTTACACCGGCGAAGCACACAACAAAGTTCCCTCTATCTCTCGCTCAAAATAAATTTGGGGCATTGCTAGAACCAACCTCTCAACTCATAAATGTAGATGAAACCATTTGAAGCTACACCTGAGACCCTGTACGTGCCCAAAAGGCTACGCAATGGTAACTGTTTTGAGAGAGAGAAGCCTAAAGCCAATTCATGCAAATTACTAAATCTGAATAATGGTCTATTTTAATCTCTTCAGGCGCAGTTTCCTCTATACCGTTTCCTGCTTCGCTCCGTGACTGTAGCGCTGAGATCAGAGAAGCTGGAGGATATGACGGATTAATTCAGGAAAACACTCACCTGCTAATTATAGTAATCGCTACCTACTTTCCTTCTCCACTCTTTAGGGGTTAACACTCTGCTGAGAGGTGAGGCAGCGAGTGGAGACAGAGCCACAACTGGACAACTACTGCATCAAGATACAACCAGCAACTAAGTCATGAGAGAAAACAAACCTGATCTCACAGGAAGGCGTATAAATACCACGACATTACACGGACATTCAGCGTGTCGCGGGCACGCATTTTAGCCTTTTCGCTTGTCATTTGTACGCCACGCAAACGTCCGCAGTTAGGGTAAGGAAAAACATCATAGTTGGACTTAAAGTTCGTGTAAAGCAAAAATAAATATGCATTCTGGGTTTGTCACACCACAGAGAAATGTGTTGCTAACCACCAAGCCAAATTTAAATGATTAAAAAAATCGCCAAGCATATAAAATTAGCTTTCAATATCATGGAAAAATCAGCAGTATTGTCTGCTCTGAGACGCTGGGGGCGTGTCGCTGAAGGGCACTAAAACCTGAAACCTCTCTTAATACATCCATGGCTGAAACTACACCCACAAGCGGGGAAGGTGCAGCCTGTCAGGATTCCTCAGTAGCAGTGAGCGAAAAAGGAAGAGCGAAAAAGGAAATGTGGCGTACGGAAGACCGCTTGCCCGATTTAGCTCGGGGGCCTGAGATAACCCTTGATAAATTCATGAGTTTCTGTTTTGGCTTTCCAAAAGCACATATGGGAAGACGGGTGGAGTTATGTTAAGGATGACTCCAGTGCGTTATTCTTTGTTGCGTTCGTCATGTATGGAGTTTTGTTTCGTCCTTAATTAATGAAATATCTGCCCATCTCTGCATTTGGGTCCTTCCTGCCTGTTCACCTTGACAAAACATGTCCTCACTCTCAAGGTCTTAGTCCTCACAAAGGTAGACGTAAATGAACACCCAGAATCACTCCTGAACATACACAAGGCACATATAACATTACCAAAATGAGGGAAACTCACAGCCTCTCTCTCACACACACACACACACACACACACTGAGGAATTGCTTGTTGCATCATGAGTTAGCCACATCTGGCGCGTAGCTGTAAACTCATTTCACACTGGCCATAAAACTCTGACCTGACACCTTGCTGGGTTTGTGTCATGAGGACGGGAGCTGTGACATCTGGGCGCCTCTCACACAGCCAACCCATAGATCCAGTGGTTGATTGAAAATGGTAACACACAACCGTACACCTGCTGATTTTCACTGACGGAGAACTTGATAAGGCGACGCAACACGTACAAACAAACACAAACACAGTCCGAACAGCAAACTATTTTTTCAAGCACTTGTGTTTGTTTGTTTGTTGTGTGTATGTACTGTGTATATTTCTAGACAGCTAGCATCTGTTCCTCTATCTTCTGTAACTTCAATCTCTCATTCAGCATTTTTTTCTTAGAGAAATCAACATCCACTACAGCAGCTGCTATTAAAAATGGATTGCATAAAATCCACCAAAAAAAAACTTTTATGGTCTCAATCGCTAGTTTCAAGTCTTCTCCGACACATCATGATGTTCATTTAGTAAATTATGGTCCCATTTAGAGTCAAATAGACCATAAAGCAGGGGATGCTTTAGGGCGGGGCTACCTTGTGATTGACAGGTCGCTACCACGGCGTTGTCCGTGGTTTCGTCTTAGAGCTTTAACTCTTTCACAGTGTGTTTTCAGTTCATCAAAGTTAATTGTAACATTTTGGTCGCCTAAAAATGTTTTATTTAATGTTCGGTTGTACTCAACTCCACCCTCTCGTTCCACTTCTTGTTGCAAAAAAACAACATGGCGACGGGCAAAATGCCAAACTCAAGGCTTCAAAACTGTAGTTCACAAACCACTGGGTGGCGTCACGGTGACTACGTCTACTTCTCATATACAGTCTGTGGTCTTGCTGTTATTACAGACATGTCTAGATCAACCGCGGCCCCTCGTCTCGTCAATGGACTCACCTCTTGTGGCATTTAGCTCATGAAGGTCTAGGGATATAATGTTCGCTCAAGGCAGCTCTGCGGCTACGCAGCCCCATACGCAACAAGCTGCTCCTCACTGTGTGTTCTGACACCTTTCTATTGGAACCAGCATTAACTTTTTCAGCAATCTGAGCTGCAGTAGCTCTTCTATTGGATCGGACAACATGGGCCAGCCGTCGCTCCCCACGTGCATCAATGAGCCCCGGGTCTGACCCTGTCGCCGGTTCACCGGTTTTCCTTCCTTGGACCACTTTTGGTAGGTCCTGACCACTGCAGACCGGGAACATCCCACAAGAGCTGCAGTTCTGGAGATGCTCTGACCTGGTCGTCGATCCATCACAGTTTGGCCCTTGTCAAAGTCGCTCACATCCTTACGCTGGCCCATTTGTTCTGCTTCCAACACAAAGTTCAAAGTTCAAAATGTTCACTTGTTGTCTGATATATCCCCCCTCACTGCCAGGTGCCATGGTAACGAGATAATCAACGTTATTCACTCCAGCTGTCAGTGGTCTGAATGTCATGGCTGATCAGTGTATAGTACTTCTTTGTCTTAGAGAGTAAAGAGTTTCTATACTTTTCTATTTCTGTTGTCAGACGACTGCACAGGTGATTTAATCAAAGGTACAAAATGCAATCAGCAGTGTGTCTATCGATGTAGAAGGAGACATACTGTACATACATATCGCTCATACACTCACACTGGGCTCCCTGGTCATCCCCTTTGGCTCCTGATGTGTGTAGGATTAGGGAGCAGTTGGGCCTGTCAGCACCTCTCCCACCAGGCGTTAAACAGACTGTGTGGAGGTGCCAACAGCTCTCTGCTACACCACACTCAACCTACTATACTGTAAAACAAAGAACGTGACATACTGTTACTATACGGTAAGACACCGGACTCCACTGTGAAACACATGACTTTCTGTTACTATACTGCAAGAGAGTGGGTTCTCAATTTAAATATGTTTATCAGAGGAGTCACAAGATGACTAAAGGAATGAGAAATATCCCTGTTACACAAAATTATATATATGTTTCTTTACTTATACTTATACATATTATTTTTTTCCTGTGTAAAACTGGATGATTTATCTCTTCAGTCCTGCAAAAGTCCTTAAAATGAATGAATGAACACGTTCTCATCCCAACTCGTCACCCCCCTTTGTGTCACTTTATTTTCTGCATTAAAATCATTATAATTACCCTTAGGTCACTTTAAGATGGCAGGTTTAGGTTTAAACCACGACACTGAAGGTTGTGAACACAGGTCATGAATGAACAGTTGATTTTAAAGTGAAAGTAAAACTTAAAGCACGGGACATGAACAGCGATCTCCTGGATGAAAGCCTTGCGTTTGTTGGACCCATCCAGCTAAATGCTAAATCCAGTACCTGTGAGGGTTTCTGGACAATATCTGTCATTGTTTTGTGTTGTTAATTGATTTCCAATAATAAATATATACATACATTTGCATAAAGCCGCATATTTGCCCACTGCCATGTTGATAAGAGTATTAAATACTTGATAAATCTCCCTTTAAGGTACATGTTGAAGAGATTAAAAAAAAAGAGTGATTAATTGCGATTAAATATTTTAATCACTTGATAGCCCTAGTTTATATATATATATATATATATATATATATATATGTCCATATATACTATGGAGGAGTGTAGAAAAGTCAATTGCAACACAAACTGTTAAGATGTACCATCATCACAGTAACATTTCTCTAAATTTATTTTGGATCCTCGAGCATTTAGTTTAGTGCTTTCTAGTTATCAGTGAGGTCAAAGACTAGAAAGCACAATCTTCAGATTTTTTTTGTGTTGTGTGTTTATGGATTTTTAATCTGGATCATAACACACAGATAATAAACAATCAATGTGATACATGTTGTGCAGGGATGTTATTTTGCTCAGCTTATATTTAAACATGTTGTAAACGCCTGTGGTGTGTCCCGGTGTCCCTACTACACCTGAATATCTATCTATGTGTGTGCATGTTCCTGCATGTAAATGTGCTGTGGATACTCCCCTTTGTGTGTGTGTGTGATGGATGTCCGTCCCGTGGTGCGGAGCAGAGTGTGTGTCAGTCCCAGGTGGTGTGCGAGTGCTCGTAAACAGTCTCTTTGATTGAGAGGCCGTGATGCCTGTTTGACAGGCGGCCTTGTGCCGCCAACAGAGCGCTGAATCGCCATAGTTACGCAGCGCCATGTGGCCTCAGACACCCCACGCTGCCATGAAAGAGGAAGAGGAGAGCTGCTGTAAATTGAAGGTGGAGCGACTGCATTAATTAGCTAATGAGGAGAAGGCCATTAGTGGTTGAACCGCTGCTGGAGAAGATATTTAATATGATGTGTATATCCTGTAAAATAATACAAACAAAATGACAAATGTAAGATCACATATTCAATCATTAAAGTGATGTTAACTCCACTAAAGGACATGATACTGGTGTCTGACACAACTCCTTCAGCTTTACATTACAGTCAAAATGAATACACTAATCTGCATTTACTGTTTACTGCAGTGCAAACCTTATAATAATATAATATAGAATATTAATCATCTGATTTATTTCTCAAGGAAAGTTGTTAAACATTTGCTGGTTGTAGCTTCTCAAATGTGAAGACTTGCTGCTTTTCTTTGTCATTTCTTTTATAAGTTGCAAATGCTTTGGTTTTATTTGTCTTTTAATTCTGTTTTGTTTGTTATATTGCTTTTATTGTTGAGTACCTACTTCCACTTTATAAACTGTATATGTCTTCATGCTGTGTACTATTATGCATGTGTATTATTAACTGTGAAGCACTTAGTAACTGCTGTTTTGAAAAGTGCTATATAAATGATGTTTATTGTTATTATAAATCATCATGAATTAAAAAAAACAGTCAAAATGTAAACACCATACGTGCGGCACTCAGCGCAGAATAGACTCTCAGCGCCTCGTCACTAGCATAGTGGAAATACACTTCACTCCTGTTACAAAGAATGCAAAAAAGAAAAGAAACATGAACACAGCGGTTGTGGCGGTTGCTCGCCATCCCCCGCCGTTGGCTTGTCAATAGCGCGGTATTGCAATATTGAGATTATTGTGACCGCCCTAATCATAAATGATCTGCATCTATCACAGCTGTCACAAGGAAACCTCTAAAACAAGTACCTGCCACAGCTGAACATTGTTCCTCAACTAACAATTGTGAATTTGCAAAGGGCTTAAAGGGTTTTACGTGAAAAAAGGTTTCATAATGCCAAAGGTCGATTTTTTCCAACACCAGAGGACGATGTGTTTTGTCAATCCAGGCCAGTACTGCTTCGATGGAAATTATGAACTGAGGGGAGGTTTTCAAAGGTTCAAGAGGTTCAGATGTCTTCAGTAACAGAATGATTTTGAGTGTGATGAAAGCTAAAATTGAATGCTGGTACAAACACACACACACACAGAGAGCGCCGACACTCTCAGACACTCACACCTCATTCCCAGAAACATATCTCCTGTCACACACACCTCGCTCGCTCTCAAACCCGCCGTGATGGAGATTAATAGCAGCATTTAGAGCCTGCTGAGCTCCACCTGTCAAGGCTGGGGGCCCCCGGGGCAGCTCCGGTCTGTGCCTAGGAACGAGAGACTGTCCCGGGGCAAGATCCATCATGGAAGTCCGCGACAGGCTGGATCTCTGGAGCCAGCCTCCACAGCTGGACCACCGACACGGGGCCATCCGTCCAGGATGACAGGAACACAGAGTGAATCCAGCTGGAGCAGACTGGATAGGCGGCCGGATGGAGCAGTGTGGGGACCGAGTGATGGCTGCATGGATATCAGGAGGCTGAGACGTGTGTGTGAGCACTTTTATACAAGTGTATGCCATTATGAGCACAAATAAACACATAGTTTAATACTGCATGTGTGTATAATAAAGATAGCACAAAATTAATGTATTGATTCGTGTACATCGACACAAATTTCATAATTGAACCGGTAAGTATTGAGACCGGCAAACGCCGCGTAGGGAGGAGGTCGGGGTGGATGGGAGGGTCAAAAAACACAGGACTTTCGCCCAGAAGACCGCTGGTCCTGTCCCGTGTGAATCCACAAGCCAAAGTTATTTGTCACGTAACTTCCTAAGTTACAGCACTTCCAGTGTTATTTTAACAAAAAACGTGATCTTTTCTCAGTAGTTTTGTTGCCTAAGCCTAACCAAGTCGATCTATTCCTAAACCTAACTAAGTAGTTTTATTTTGAAGATACTGGAGCAGAAATTGACACATGTTGTGCGTCACATGTTGCTGGACATTTGTAGGAAAATGCACAAAAAATACGTTGTTGAAAGTCGCGCTGAACGTCACAAAAAATAAGGGTAAAGTAAATGCACTGTAATTCGTATATATCCCACAAAATTAATTCATATGTGATCCATGTAATTGAGAACAAGTATAAATAGCCGTACTTTCGCCCAGGAGACCAGTGTTCAGGTCCCGTGTGAAACCTGAAGTCAACGTTGATTTATTTGTCACATAACTTCCACACTTAAGTAACGCCACTTCTGGTGTTATTGTAACCCAAAACGCCATCTTTTCCTAAACCTAACCAAGTAGTTTTTGTCGTGGAGCGTTCACACTCGTGCGGCGTAACCACTTCTGGTTTGGCGTAACTTAAACACGATGCAATCTTACATTTTCTTTCCTTAAGACTAACCAAGTTGATCTTTTCCTAATCTGAACTAAGTGGTTTTGTCGCCTAACCCTAACAAAATTGTGTCCTTTGAAGATGGGAGTTTATTTTGAAAAGATTGGAGCAGAAATTGATGCTGGACATTCGTGGGAAAATGGAAAACTGCATATTAAGGGGTTAATGTAAGATGAAGTATTGACATTACAACACTGAGGTTGATGAATAAGGTTCCTACAGTATTGCCATCAGCAGCTGCATGGACACCAGTCCTTTTTATCTACTCACTGGGATATATCCTGCATGCTTTTTCCTTGAAAATGAAAATGCAAAGCAAATACTTTTACTGTTTTATTGCCACCGATGGAGCCATGCTAGAAAGGCAAAAATTAAAGCTGTAAACTGCAAAATAAAAATGCAATACACCTTGTAGAACCAAACATGTATTGTAGTTTTTCCAATAATGATTGGATTATTGTGTTTGAAAGTGAATCTCAGGTAATCTTAGATTGACAATAAATGCATTAAAGGATCTTAAGGTGTCATGAAGTGTAACAACAGGAACATTGGTGGGTTTGCTTTATACATGATGAGAGATATTTCCATTTAACTACGTTATGAAGCTAAATATAATTTCCAATAGTTTTATGTTGCTTTGTTAAGAGGAGTCTCCAGGAGTTGGGCGGTTGCAGCACATTGACGGCTGAGGTTTGACAGCTGCCGTGACCCGTCAGTCACTTCTATTACAGTATCAACAGCAGCACGCCCACAGAGCGCTGCTGGATGCTGACTGTTTGCCAGCCTCGGTGCAGAGGCAGAACAATGGCTCTTATTTCCTTACCCAGCACTCCTCCATAACACACTGTAAATAGAGAGTTACATCTTTTAGCATTTCTTATGGAAGGATTTGACCTTTGCTCTCTTAAAATTGGTCACTTGTAGTGTCAGAAATGTGTGGAAATAATACATTATAGTGATGGGTTCACCTCCAAATGTTCAGTGATATGCACTTCAAATGTTGTCAGTTTGGAGGGGAGTCTTTTCGTCACTGAATTGCAGTAAATGCCGCAGGTCTTTGGTGATCAACCATTAATGTTATGATTTAGATCAAATACTGAATTACAACACAGTGAAGATGTGTTGGTTGCAGATGGTGAAATGCTCATGAGGGACGATGAAGCCAGAGAGAACAGATAGTCCTCTCGGGACAATAGAAATGATCATGATCTTACAGGAAATACGGGAAGCATCAGTTGTATTACATCACTTTGGGTAACTTTAGTACATCATAAGGTCTGTAGTCTGGTTCATGTTGACACCACAACACCGAAACCAAAGAGCAGGTACTGTACATCAAGGTGGTTTGTCTTTGTGCTGCAAATATGGGTACTGATTATAATATAATTATTATTCAGTGTGGTTTATTTTCCATTTTATGTTATGCATTAAATGCATTTTTTGTATATTTTGTCAAGTGTGTTTTATTTCCATCTCATTTTTGTATTTTTATTTTTAAGTCATCAACATATAGGAAACAAGACAACATAAAAAATAGTCAAATAAAATCTATCCTTCATTAAACCCTTACAGGTTAACCCTCTGAGACCTGGCCGACTTTACTGTCTTTCAAAGGCTCTCGCAAATGGGTCTAGAAATTTGGTTCTATGGGTACCAACTCGTTTCCCCTTTACAGACGTGACCACTTTATGATAAAAAACAGTTTTTTAATGCAGTATAAAAAATGGTGTATTTGAATATTTCTGCATACTGGGGTCCCTAAATAGTCTCTGAATTACATAAATTGTGTATCACAGTAAAGCTGAGACTCTTGTGGATCCAATGATCCCAACTGTATTCATGTGTGATGATGTTAGTCCCCATAGGAGCCATTTCATTGTAGTGTACTCACTGTAACCTCACTGTATTAAATGACCTGTGGTGACCTCTAGGATAATCACAGCCTTATGAAACTTTACAGCCACAATCGCTGAAAAAGAAATGCAATTCTTGCAGAAATCTCCAAAATTCAAAAGTTTTTGATCCCAAATCACAGCATAGCTTTTTCTCTGGTGTTCCTCAAGGTCTTGGTCACTTAATGTGGTATTTTGGAGGGATTATTTATCATTTTTTAACAATTTTCAAGCGGTAAAAAATTGTTAAATTTAGCACCAAATCTGTTAAACAAATGATATCAACCCAAAAAATTGCTTCAACAACTTATGAGACATAATAGAGCATGGAGATGGCCATCATATACTTTTATCACAGGTATGATGTACACCACTTCTATGTGACATCTACTGTTGACCTGCTATTGCCCCCTAAAGACCCTCTGTACCTCCCTAAAAAAGACTAAAACGGGTCTATTGTGGATCTCAGAGGGTTAATGGTCGTTATCTGACCAAGAGACTAAGAACCGGAACAGAACAGGACAAAAAGAAAGGTCATTATTTGCATGGTGACAAGTGTAGGCTGTAATTTGAACACTGTTAACAGAACTTATCATTTCATCTCATATAATCAGCTGACTTTCAAATGAATCTGCTTGCAATCATCTCTTCTCATCATATCGATCAGATCACACGTAATCTGCTCGTCCCCGTCTCTTCATACAACACGTCTCACTGAGATCATGTGATTCATTTCCATCTCAGTAATCAGATTACATGTCATTTGCGCTCCCCATCCACTGAACCACTAACTGGAGCTTTAGATAAAAAATGTTGGTGTGCATTATTTTGTTTTGTAATCTGACTCCATGTAGTAATTAGTTACTCTCTATCCTGGCGTATCAGTAGCTGGAGCTTTAGATAAAGAGGCAGCGTGGAGAGGCTCTGTTGACGATCAGCACTGCAAAGCTAACGGAGCTGATGGCTATTAGCATAATTAATGTCATCGCCGTAATGCACTCTGAGACAGCCTGCCTCTCACACACACACACACACACACACACACACTCAAACACCATTACATTTGAACACAGGCCTGAGCATGCTCTACGGAGCTCAACATGAAACTGTCATGTGTGATCGTTCCTGTTTTGTGATGCTACCATGTCGCTGTGATGACAGTCAGTCAGTCATTCAGTGGTATCTGCAAATACATCATGTCCCGAGCATTAAAATAAAAGCATTCACTGTGACGTATTGTGTTAAAAGCCGGGGCAAGATAGGTTAGATAGAACGTAGGCCTGTGTGTTAAAGATAGCACAGGATGCCTGAGGGGGTGTGACAGAAAACCAGGGCTGCCTGCTCTTTCTCTCTCTTGTTCTTTTTTCTCCCTCTTTTTTTTCTCTTTTCTCAACACCTCCCAATTCCTCTCTCTCTCTTTCTCTTCTCTGCACCACGCAGCTATAAAGCAACTGTAGCTCTGAAGGCGAAGCACACACAGAGAGATAGAGAGAGAGAGAGAGAGAGAGAGAGAGAGAGAGAGAGAGAGCTGGATCTCTCTCAGATTCCTCTCTGCTCTTAACCATTTCAAATCTCCGGTGCCAAGGACACCGAGCGAGCTTAGAGTGTGAAAAGTAAAGCCACTTAGCGGGGAAAATAAGCATATCACATGGAGTGAGTCGGCGTGGCTGCATTCACATCGACAAAATGTGTCGGTGATTTGACACAATTTTGCAACCTCTGCCAAGATTTCATGTCTTTAAAAAAAATCAACACTATTTTGTCCACAACAAACCGGCGTCGAAGAAGTTCCAGCAATGAATGTATTCCCGTGACCTTGTCTTTAATATGATTACATAATGTGGTCACATGGTTGATCACAGGTAGCTTTGATCACACGTGCACCACATTTTCAACAGAGCTTGAAAAAGCAGGAAGTGAAACGAGTCTTCCTTTGAGGTCATTTAAAATTGAGACGAGTTCAGGATGATGCATTCATTTTTCTTCAATTTTCCTTTCTCATAGAAAATTATGATCATTCAACCCGTTCTCACTCCCAACTTGTCAAATACTGCCGTTTGGGCAGCGCCCCTCGGCATCGGAAACCGGGGCACCCTTTAGCAACACTGTGTGACAAACTGGGCTTTCAGCTGACTCCAATGTAAAACCACCCGCGTCGTTATTCGACGGTAGGAGCAAGTGATGTAATAGAGTGAGTCCACTCAGGGCGGGCGGGAGTGGTGGTGGACGGGTCAAACAAACACAAGACTTTCAACCAGGAGACCGGTGGTCGTGTCCCGTGTGAAACGTTGACTAACAGCCTGATAAAGGTGTGACATCCACCAAGTCTCCATTTTCCTTCCAACCTTTTTTTGCGCAGGTTATGTACAGTATATAACCAGCATTCACGTCTGCCAATGCCAGTAGTCGCCTCCAGAGGCAGCATAGCCAGCGTTCATCTCACAACACTTTTGTCTGCTGGCTACTTTTCTTGCTGTTTATCACCAACAAGCCTTCCTAACCTGCCCCCAACATATGCCTGGTCAGCGCCCCTCGGCGATACCGACGCACCGAGGCACCCTTTAGTGTCAGTATGAGACACACCGGGCTTTCAACTCACTCCAATGGAAACCCATCTGCTTCATTATTAGACGCTCAGATCAAGTGACTGGTCTCATACACCGTTCGTAGAAACAGTATACCTACGAAAAAATAAATGCACTGTAATTTGTATATATTCCATGAAATCAATTCCTATGTGATCCACGTAACCAGGAAGTATAAAGAGCATAGGGCATATAACGCCACTTAGGCAGGAGGTCGGGTCGATGGGTAGCTCGAAAAACATCAGAGTTTCGTCCAAGAGGCCGCTGTTCGTGTCTCGTGTGAAACCAGAAGTCAACGTTGATTTATTTGTCACGTAACGTCCGTACTTAAGTTACGACGCTTCCGGGGCAGCATAACCACTTCCGGTGTGGCTAACCCTAACGCTTACCCCCCTAACCCTAACCACGTATAACTTAACCACGATCTTTTCCTAATCCTAACTAAGTAACTTTCTAGCCTAAACCTAACCAAGTTGTTTCCTGTGAAGACGGAAGTTTATTTTGAAAAGACTGGAGCGGAAATTGATGCTGGACATTTGTAGGAAAATGCACAAAAAATGAGGCATAACCTTTTATAAGATATCAAACAAACTGTTGTATGAAGATACATGTAGTATACAGAGCGAGAAAGTCCACTTAGGGTGGGCGGGAGTGGAGGTGTATGGGTCAAACAAACTTTCACAGACTTTCACCCAGGAGACCACTATTCATGCCCCGTGTGAAATCAAGTCAGTGTTGACTTATTTCACCATAGTTTTGTTACGTAACTTACGTACTTAACGCCTAACCAAGTAGTTTTGTTTCGTAAGTAAACATAACAGCTAAGTAAATCTACATTGGAAGTGTCTGTTGGTCATCAGGAATTCATAGAACCATAGTTATATCTATAACTTTTCAAAAGGCCTTTCACTTTTGCACACTTGCAGGTGTCATCTAGTTTACACATCATACTGTTGTTATCTCAATAATCTTTAAGCGTGTATCAGACATGATTTCTTGTTGGAGATTCTGGAGATGTTCACAGATGTGGATGGTTAACAGCAACAGCCTGGACATCATTTTCTTTACTTTAACCTAGATTCCGATTTAGACAATTGAATAGTTAAAACATCACTAGTCGTGTTTCCATTCAATAGTCAAGGGAATTTTAAGCAAACTAGGCTTGTTTCCATTATCTGGATTGGAGCCAATAAACTCGGCTACAGTATAGTTTCGGTCATTAGTTGGCGCTATAGGCTACGCATGGCTGTCATCTGCCAGTAAACAGAGTAGAAGAAGAAGTAGAGGTTGTGAATCGGAAATAAAACAAGTCTCCTGTACCATCTAACCATCTACGAGAGAAAAATGGAGAGAGGTCTTCAGGAATTTGTTTCAATTGGGCAATTTTGAATTGCTCTTTCATGTCAGCTAGTATTGGACATGTTTCCAGTTAACTGGAGACAAGGACAAGCAACAGCAACAGCGGAAACAGCGGATCAGTCATGTGAGTTAAATGTTCGCTACATTAGAATTTATTCGGCAAAGGCGTTTCCACATCCCATTTAGCGCATCAACTACTTTTCGGCAACATTTTTCAGAACGTTGTATCAAATTTAGCTTTTTCCAAACAGCTTTTCCAATGTGAATTGTGCAATGTGCATGGAAACATGGCTGCTGTCTCAAGCCTAAGAGCCCCAAGGCCTGACCTCTTCAAACGATCAGAGATGTAGCCAGGGGCAAGGCCTCCACAAAGCTTTGAAAGCATCAATAAAACTGTACAGGCAATTGTAAAACTGCTGTTTGAATAAATAATGATGAATAATACAGTATAGTATTTGATTCTGCATATGTTTCAGCCTGTTTAACAGTTAGCTACTGTAACAGAATACAGATGAAGCAAAGGATGGAGGCCAAGAAAGGAACGCTGAGAAAATATATCTTTTTTTTTCTGGGGCAGTGAAGAAATACTGAATGTAATGATGTAATGTAGGATTTATTTAAACAGCCTTCTGTCTATTATGTTTCAGCTTCACCTGCACATGGTGTGCTGTGATATCGGCCCTGTTAGCAGCAGAAAATCACCTGTCTGAACCTGAAGAGACTTTAGTGAACCAAACACAAGGACAGAAAACATTAGCTAAAGAGTATAATGTGAGCATAGGTTGTGAGTTTTACTGACAACGATATGTGACAAGACTGCTGCTAGAAGACAGCATTATGCAATGTAACATCATGACTGCGGAGAGATGAGCATTTTTTTGTGTGAATTAGGGTTTTTTATTTCATTTTAAGATGAGTGACTTGACATTATGTTGACACTAGTTCTTACTGATTAAGATACAACATTTAAATGTCACGTTGCGTTGCTTGAACTCCTCCAACTTTTGCTCATTTTTCTGTATAATGTCAGATCTGTAGATCTTTCGTTGGCATGTTGTAAAGAGATTAAACTGTTACACTTGAAGGTGAGCTGAGGGGGCTCGTTCCGGTTTCTCTGATGATAGATTTTGATGTCACATTGAGGCCTTGAAACAATGGATAACACCAGGTGTGTGACAGGATCAACCAACGTGACAATGTGAGGTCACAATAAGAGAGTCACGTCACGGCATCCACTCCATAACAGGATATGCATGAGTGCACGCAATCACACACACAGACACACGCACACACGTACACAGTGCATGAGTAATAGGTAGGTGCTTATTATGTCATACATCAAACTATAGAAAGAGTGTTGACTCAGCAACATGTGTCATTCTACAACATAATTACCACTTTAAGGCTGGCTCACACTCAGATGTTGAAAATGTGAGCGAGCCCACACATAACTACATGTTATGTTCATTTTCACAGTTTTGTTCCTGTAGTGTGTGTGGAGGGCAACAACTTGGCCAAAACAGCAGCACACCACTCACTAACAGATTCATTCATGAACAACAAGAGTCCCCATTAAAAAAAAAAGGGGAGATGATGCAAAATAACTCGCAATCAAACGTGAACAAACATGACGGACGACGGGCAGGAAGAATTAACGATGTTAGTTTTTGAGCTACTTTGTACTGAAAATTCACAAAGGATGGATGGATGAAGTCATGGAGACACGTTACAAAAACACTTGTGTTGTTGCCACAAATCAACAAGTTGATCCTCCATTCCTGAGCTCCATCTTACTACTACTTTATGCTTCACGTTTTGCATTTATGCAAAAATGAACTAAACGTACAGTGGGTACGTAATGTAATCGGTGTGTGCCCTACCAACGTGTAACACCGGTAACACAGGTAACACTGACTACCGCGGCAAGCCTAATGGATGGATGAAGTCATGGAGACACGTTAAATAAACACTTGTGTTGTTGCCACAAATCAACAAGTTGTTCCTCCATTTCTGAGCTCCATCTTACTACTACTTTATGCTTCACGTTTTGCATTAGCCGCGGCCGCCATGACGTCGGTTGTATCCTTCCGCTTCAGTCAGGTTGTTTCCCAATTGGCTATCATTCTTTCCCACGTGACTGCGTCATCGGCTGTCCTCGGGGTTCCCCACACACAACTTGATATCCCATCGTAAATACTGAACATGTTTAATATTTATGATTTGAGATCCGTGCGGCCAGGATGGACTTCTGAGCCGATTGGGGGATGTAAAAAACACTCTTAACATACCTCACACTGCAGGGATATCTGGAAAGATCATCTTTAGAACCATCAACCAATCAGGGCTTTGCTGACGATTGTCGGGAGGGCTTGATTCTCGTGTAGTGTGTACCCAGCAATAGATGTTAATTTCAATGTGTTAACACAACATTAGTGCATACATACATAAAATTGTTGGCTCAAAGTTGTAATCAGGACAAACTCTGGCATTCAGGTAGCTGTGTCAAACTTTCTCTGTCGTCTGTATTTTTTATCTCTCTGTCCTCCCTTCTCTCATAAACCCACATTTATAATGACAAGACAGCGTCTCTTCTTGTGACAATCGCTGATAGATGACCAACCGAATCAGGGGAGAAAATACCACAAATGCACTGAAACTGTGCCATCAGCACACAGCTTTGTCCTGTGGATCGGGTTGAATCTGGGGCAGAGTTAATATGTGATTCAGGATGAAGATGGATCACACAGGCGTGGTGTAGGTATGAGCATGTCCTGACCCTCTGCAGTATGTGTGTGTGTGTGTGTGTGTGTATACTCTTGTATTGCAAACTTTTAAACGTGAGGAGTGTTTAGCACTCTCTTCTTTTAGACGTTGGGGCTTAGGATACTTATATGTATGATGTTAAGGTTGGAATTAGAAACAGGCTGAAGTTAAGGGGAACATTTAGGTATTTAGTGGCAGTTGTTGGGATTAGGACGAGGACAGGCTCAGATCACAGGAGTTTTAACTCACACTACAAGATATCACATTGAGTCACACACTACATGATGTTGTTTTTCCTTCACATCATTTCTCTCTCTCTCTCATGCACACACCCAACACTTTTCTTTGTCCACAAGTTTCAATGATATGTTACGCAAAATCAGTTCTTTTCTCCATTTCAGCTCCCAAACAAACCTGTAACATTTCAAACGCAACTGTCCCGATTTCAACTCAAAAAGTTCAAACATGTTTGTAATTTTTGCCGCAAGCCCCAAGGAGAGATGTGAACATTTTTAAAACCAGGTACAGGTTCTGACCAAGACCCCATGTGGTGCAGTCAGACCCCAACTTCAACGTCTATTTCTCAATGTGTGTCCTCTATCAGAAACGGGGAACACAATTCCTTGTCCCATGCAAAAACAAAATGCATTCTAACGTTCAGTCAAACCTCATATGATGGTTCAACAAACAACACACCCAGAAGAACGCCGAGATGTGGCACCGGTGTATCCGTCTGCCATGGAGAAGAGAGAATTTACTCAAAAGAAGGTCAAATATATACATTCAAATTAAGATGGAGTGCCTGTTCACCTAT
Source organism: Sebastiscus tertius (assembly GCA_916701665.1). Lineage (NCBI taxonomy): Eukaryota > Metazoa > Chordata > Actinopteri > Perciformes > Sebastidae > Sebastiscus > Sebastiscus tertius. The sequence goes on from CAKAOH010019311.1 coordinate 17,588, forward strand.
CTAAATACAGACTGAAGACATTTATCAGCCCGTCATGAAAATAAACGCAACGTTTTACGTTTTTTTTTCCCCCTTTCAACAGAATGTAAAACAACAACAATTGCAAGCTTATAGCAGGACTGGTGGCCATATGCACCGGCTGTATACCTCGCTGGGTTGGACCATGCGTGTCCTTTGGGGTCCGGTGTGGCAGGTTGCTAAGTGAGCCGAGCTGCCGGGACGGTTAAAAGGCCAATCTGTACAGCGGCAATGACGGACCGATATGACAACCCAAACCCTGGACAAGTAAAGCAACCAAACACCTTCTGTTGGGAACTTCATCCAAATCACCTGTTGGGAAGAAGCTGCATTCATCGCTCAACATTTCAACACTACAGATACAAAGTACAAGGCTTCCTACACCTTACTAAATGTGAAGGATGCTGCAATTTTAAAAGTAAAAGTAAATCATTATGAAATGAAAGAGTCGGACTTGTAATGCTTAGCAAATAAGGATATGATGTCACAGATAGATAGATAGATAGATAGATAGATAGATAGATAGATAAATAGATAGATAGATAGATAGATCAGTCCAGTCGCACAGCAGTTTGTGAAATAGTTGCAAAACTGAATGTACTGATTCGTGTACATGAATGATGGTCAGCAAAAAAAATCAATTTGTATGTAATCCACGTAATTGTGAACCGGGAAGTATAGAGAGAGGCGAACGCCACATAGAGAGGAGGTCGGGGTGGATGGGTGGGTCATAAAACACCAGACTTTTATGAGCAGGAAAACCACAAAGTTCTATCTAGTGAAGCCCGTCTGTTAAACAGTGTCAACTCTTCCTGCTTTGGCCCCCCGACCGCGGTCAGAAGACACAGGGGAGACTGTAGCTTTGGTCTCCAGGGACGGAGTCTCTCCTGTACTCTGCTCCTCTGCCTCCCTTCACTCACACACCGCGCTTGTTCTCTCTCGCTCTCTCGCTCCACCTCTCACGTGCATGCGCGCACACTACACACTGCAGAAGAGTTACATTATCGTCTCCGACCAAAACTTGGGTGTCTCCCCTGTTCCCTCCGGCCGTGGTCCGGAGGCTGAAGCAGGAAAAGCCAACACTAGGATCAGCACTGATTCATGGAGAGACCTTAGTCTGGTCAGCTAACATTACTGCCAAGCAGCTGAAATATAGAGTGATATTGTGGTTTTAGCTGACGTGTGTCGCCTCACTGTTTTGAGCGATGCTCGTTCATGTATATGTACAGCGAGCACAAGCGCGAGCAACAGGACGCTGACTTTCGTTGACTTAACGGCCACAAGTGTCGCTGCTAACAAGACATTTCTGATTCTTACATAGAGTCCCTTTAAATTGATCTGAGCATCACAAAAAAAGGGAAATGAGTGCCTTCGTACACGAATCAAATAGATTACATTTTGTGACTATTTCACAAACTATCGTACAACTGTGTTGGATAGATAGATAGACAGATTGATAGATAGATAGATATAGAGCAGAGGTGTGTGTAGGTTAGAGAGAGTGAGCGTTTCCATGTGTAGAATTGGATGCAGAGTACATACAGAATAGTGTGGGCATGTGAGAGCAGATGCAGGACTGTGTGTGTGTGTGTGTGTGTGTGTGTGTGTGTGTGTGTGTGTGTGTGTGGGCATGTAGGAATCGATCTCCCCCTGAGCGGGGTGGTGTTGGTGGTGTTGTTGGTGTATCTGTGTATGTATATATATATGTGGCTTCTTCAGTACCTTCCAGGCAGCAGGTCCTCCAGAGGCCCGAGTGCGTCATCACCTCCTCGTTCTTCTTGCTGGTCTCGTTCTCGTTGGTGCTCTTGATCTTGCAGACGCCGCGCGAGTACAGCCAGTAGTCTGTCCCCACGGCGATGGTCATAAGGCTGAAGGCGGCGAAGGCCCCCACCGTGGTCAGCAGCATCTGAACTCCGCGGTCAAACACACCCATGTTGCCGCATTCCACGAAAGGGGGGCCCCCTTTCCTCTTGATGTACAGGAAGTAAATATTTGTGAGTTTGCGTCGCCACGCCAGCTCGGAAAACGGGGGGTGGGCGGCGTCGGGTGGACGACGGTAGCGGGGGGCGGCTGGGGGGGCGGGGGAATTAGGGGAGCTCGGGGGAAATCGTATGGTTGGTTTTGGGGTGGAACCAGCAACCAAGTGAAAAATCAAGATGAGGGTGGAGGTTTGGCCCGACAGACGGGTCAAACAGACTTTGGCGAGGACGACAGAACCCTCAACTACAAAGGTTTCTAGTCCTCAAGTGGCAGTAAGTTGCCCTGCTCTGGAAAAAAAAAATAAAAAAAAATGTTGACCTAAAAACACAGGCTTCTAGCAGATCCCACAAGAGACCTGGTCTGGGATCTAGGCCTAGTTTGTTGAGTTGGAAGGCCTCTAAACGTCAAACTCTGAAAAAGGCCAAGATAATGAGAAGATGGAGGATTCTGCTCTGTTTCTCTTGTGGTCGTCTCGGGCCTCAGTTTGGCTTTCTGAGCCGACTAAAGCAGTTATTACAATCCTCACAGCTTCGACGGTGATGTATGGAGTGATGTGCATGTAGCGCTTGCTTTTTCCCACATAGGCCGTCACATACAGCCTACACTGTTATTCACACACACACAAACACACACACTAACACACACACTCACACAGCTAAACTTTCACTCACACACACCTGTGCACGGATGAACACACACATGCACGCAGTGTGAATTAATTCATACTGAAAAGGGATGAAGAAACATGGGGGTGGGGGGGTTGTGGAGGTGGAGGGTGGTTTAAGACTAACACAGTTGGCAGCCTGGTATCTTTTAAAATGCCCCCCAAAAAAAGCAGAGACCTCCAACAGATGATGACACGATTCAGGATGAGATCTGACTACCTTGATGTTCCCCAGTGGATCAGTGAATTATGGAGGCTCATCTCTGAAGAATCACATGTATTCTGTGGGAAAAAAAAGGCAGGCAAGACAGACAGGAAGGCAGGGCCCAGAATATGTTGGGAAATAAATAAATAAATGACTGGATGTGCTGAAAGAAAATGAAAAGAACAAATTCAAACCAGCAGAATGAAACGCTCCCCCCAACAAATCAAGGACAGAATGATAAATAATGCCAAATAATCAGCCGGTACCATGACTGCTATGAAAACCAGCCATTCCTTTAAGAGATGAAGAGGGAAATAAAAACCAACCAGGGACGATTAACCCCCCTCTCTCCAAATAATAAAAAAAAAAGCCAAAAAGAGGAAGAAAAAAAATATTAAGTTAAGAAAAATGAAACGACAGCCTGCTTAGTTTTCCTTTTTCCTAAAATTCTGATCCCCAGTTTCCATATGTGGTCCCTAGACCTTTCTCCGGCGACAGTGGAAATGTGCTATAGATACAGGGGGATACAGGCAGCGGTACCGACGGAACACCGCGGAGAGAGGGGCGCATCCAGGCGGACAGGCCGAGCATCACCGCTCATGCAGCCGGTAGGAACGAGGAGGACCCGGGGGGTTGGACGGAGCTTCCCGGAGCGTCAGAGCCTCTTCCTCCAGCATCCAAAAACACGATCCTAGACGGTTATATCACGGCCAACCGGAGCACAACACACACACACAGCCGTTTAGTGTCATCACATGAAAATCATCAGGAATCACCAACAAAAAGAAGCAAATGTTTGGTTTGGTTTTGGTTTGGAAGAAGGCTGTCAGGCTGTGTGGGGGATTATGTGCGCCAAAAAAAACAAACAAAAGATAAAAAAAATGTCAAGCCGAGCAACACATCAATCCTTTGGTTGGTTTCCTCGTTTTCTTCTTCTTCTTCTTCTTCGCAGAGCTGAGATAGAAGTGGAGAGAGGAGAGGAGGAGGAGGAGGAGGAGGGGGTGGATGATGGTTAGAAGCAGAGGATGAAAAAAATCGACACAACCAGAGAGAGAGAGAGAGAGAGAGAGAGAGAAAGAGAGAGAGAGAGAGAGAGAGAAGGATGTTCTGTGCGCAGCAGCAGCACTTTACGCAAAAACAAGCGCACTGCAAAAAAAAAAAAAAAAAAAAAAAAATCCTTTTCAACAAGTCAGTTCATCTGCTGAATCTCAGCTTTTTTTATTTCTCTGAAGAAAAGCACATGTGGCTTCCTGGTGAGGCAACTTGTTTGGAGAAATGTTTTCTTGATATCCTCTCCAATATGTTGAAGACAACTTTATTTGTATGTCGATTCAAACTGCTTTACATAAGGTGGAAGAAATGTAGGACGATATTTAAAAAAACACACACAAAAAAGTAAAATAAAATCAATTAAAGGTCCCATATCGTGCTCATTTTCAGGTTCATACTTGTATTTTGTGTTTCTACTAGAACATGTTTACGTGCTTTAATGTTTAAAAAAACACTTTATTTTCCTCATATTGTCTGTCTGAATATACCTGTATTCACCCTCTGTCTGAAATGCTCCGTTTTAGCGCATTTTGACGGAATTGCAACAGAATTGCATTGCTAGGCAACAGTTTGGGTCCATGTTTACTTCCTGTCAGCTGATGTCATTCACATTCACTGCAACAGGAAATAAACTGGGACACATTTAGAATGTTTACATTTAAAATTGTTTCAAGGATCTAAATATTGTATATTTGTGACATCACAAATGGACAGAAATCCTAACGGCTTGTTTAAAATGCAGAGTTCTGAATATGGGCTGTGTGAATTTCCCTGTGGATTGAGTGTTTCAATACTTTCACAGTATTTATACAGGATTTAAGCCTGCTTTATAATAAAAAAACATGAAAATCTCACTTTTTTATAATATTGGACCTTTAAAACAGAATAAAATGTAGATGTTAGCAGTGCATGTATAGATCACAATACCTGGAATGTCAATGACCTACTCTGCATATGTGACTGGATCATTTCTGTACATTTATTGTACAATTATGTACAAAACGTTCTCATCTCTCAGAAATGTTTTCTTGATATCCTTTCCAATGTGTTGAAGGCAACTTTATTTGTATGTCGATTTAAACTGCTTTACATAAGGTGGAAGAAATGTAGGACGATATTTAAAAAACACACAAAAAAAGTAAAATAAAATCAATTACAACAGAATAAAATTAGATTTAGAAATAGATAAAATGAGATAAAATACAAATAAATTACAGAAAGATCAGAAATACAGTTTATATTGCAGTTACAGTGCCTTAATATATAAAACATAATAATATCCATAACAGGTGAGACTATAGAAATGAGCACACTCAGTCAAACGTCCCCCATCTGAGTTCATATTTAATTTATTGAGTTAGTTGTTCAATTATCTTTCCTACAATATTGACTCAGTCTTTGAAGGGAATTCCTCTGCCAGAAATCAACAGTACGCTCAAATAATTATACAAATTAAAGGTCCCATATTGTAAAAGGTGAGATTTTCAAGTCTTTTATATTATAAAGCAGATTTAAGTGATATATAAATACTGTTAAACTATCAAAACGCTCAATATACGGACAATCACTCACAGCCCGTATTCAGAAATTGTGCGTTTGAAACAAGCTGTTAGGATTTCTGTCCATTTGTGATGTCACAAATATACAATATATATATATATATATATATATATATATATATATATATATGTATATATATATAATTACACAGTTTTAAACGTAAACATTCTAAATGTGTCCCAGTTTATTTCCTGTTGCAGTGAATGTAAATCTGCTGACGGGAAATAAACATGGACCCAGACTGTTGCCTAGCAACGCAATTCCGGTGCAATTCCGTTGAAACGCACTAAAACGGAGCATTTCAGACAGAGGGTGAATACAGATATATTCAGGAAGACAGTACGAAGAAAATAAAGTGTTTTTTAAAAAATATTACAGCATGTAAACATATTCTAGTAGAAACACAAAATACAAGTATGAACCTGAAAATGAGCACGATATGGGACCTTTAAGTGCCCCAGAATATTCTGTATCTGCCCTGTATTATAGTATAGTTTGCTCAAGGACAAATATAATAAGACAGACTTGAAAAATAAATTCTGGTGGAGAAATATAGAACCATTTATTTATTTATGTTGGCCTAAAAGTAGTCAAATGTAAGGTTTTATTATCTAAAAATACTATAATAACCCCCATAAATACTATCTGTGTGTATGTTTTTAATTGTGGAATGAACCTGACCTCGAATAAGACCTGAATGTAGAACAAAGACCGTTTTTACAACATGGCTGCCCTAAATAAAAAGGAATCTGATGAGTGATGATGTACAAACTGAATCCCAACCAGCTGTCTGCCCTGCTGAAGTGTCCTGGAGCAAGGCACCACCACCACCACCATGCCCCTAAATCAGCCCCAGGGGTGCTGCTCTGTAGCTGACCGCTGACCTCTCACCTCTAAAAAAGACAATTTTCTAACAGGGATCAATAAGGCGTCACGTTATTATCATCAGCGGGTTATTGTTTTCCAACAGACTGACGTGTGTTTTAATTTCCTGGTGGAGGGGGGAGATATGAGACACAAGTGATGAAGGGGGGTGAGCAGCGAGCGTAAAACACCTGAACGAGCTGTTAAGGGCTCGGATGAGTTCAACAGAAATAGATGGGTGAGGTCGTAAAGCTCAGTGACCCGTGCTCTCTGTATATTTGACTCTGACATATGTTTCACATCCCCTCGACTCGCACACAAGTCAATGAAAATATTATATTTAGACACAGAGTATACATTCAAATTAATTCATATTATTAAGGTATGCATGTAAAAAATGTAGATGTCAGCAGTGCATGTATAGATCACCATACCTGGAATGTTAATGACCTAATCTGCATTATGTGACTGAATAATTTATTCATTATATCTCTAAATATATTCTGAGGTTTTTTATGTAAAAAAAAACACGTTCTCATCTTGTTTGTTTGTTTATGTTTCATTAGTCACATCCTGTTCCTCCTCACAGTGCACCATGGTTACTGCTGCTGCCTCGTCGTGGCGGTGCTGAAACGGACAGCTCCCTCGCTGGATCCAGGAGCACGGCAACTGTCTCCCTCTTGTGATAGGCTGCTCTGTGGCCACATGGTGTTTTCATGGGGATTGCCAGGGATATAGACACAGATGCACTCACACAAACACACAGACACACAGCAGGCTGGCCTATAGAGGCAACAGGAACTGTTTATGTTTTATTCTCTGCTAGAAAGCGATGATAATGGTGATTTGTTGTTCATGGATGCATCGGGTTTATGTGTTATAATCGATCACTCCTCTTGTTTCTCTTCTTGGCCCTGGATAAAGGGATGTTTGATCACAAAAATGGGAACTAACTAAGTTAAATGAAAGTTAAATAAAAAAGCATTCTACTATCTTTTTTTTTAGCAACTATCAACACTGCTGACGTGTCTTTGAGAAGAACACTGAATCATGCTCAAAGCTTTACTCTGGTCTACCTGGTAGGTCTCTTTCACAGAAGTCACAACTTTATGGAACGTGTTAGTAGTTTAATCACAAAAATGGAGCTTCCATAGAGAAAAATGTCAAGACCATGGATGTATTAAGAGAAGTGGATACAGCGTTACAGCGTTCATTCCTATGAAAGTTGCTCATTGGCTCAACTTCTGAGTGGAAAAGTACCCGGATCTTCCGGATCCATTGGGCGCAGTAGCGTCTGCACGGTCACACAGCCGTCACACCGTCGTCATGGCTTGCTAACTCCGCCTCACAGCCCTCGCTCCAGCCTCGGTCTGGGTCTCATTCAAATGAACGGAGGAAGGGAAATAACTCTGGATTCAACTGTTAGTGCATTTTACAACTTTTAGGACCTAATGATTTAAATAAGGACTATTCAAGTGTTCGTACTGGGAAGTTGATTCACCTCAAAAAAAAAATTATACGCTGAGTTACAGACGTCTATTTCCCAATGTAAGTCTATGGGGAAAAAGTCTTTTTGGGCCCAATGGCATCACGTGACAGACACGGAAGTTGCAATAACGCCATTTGACCACTACAAACATTGGCATCAATGACCGGTGCTCTTCCTGGGGGCTTGAACAGGACCTTTACATAGAGGACCAGCGTTCATGTCCCATGTAAAACTGACGTCATTCTGTCACGTGACTCTACGCCACTGAGTCACATGTTACGTCCATAGCTTATGTTACGTTACAAGCATACTTATTTAAAGCCAAACCATGATGTGTTTCTCATCCCTAATTAAGTAGTTTTGTTGCCTAAACCTGAGGTTAACAACACACTTACCTTCTGCATTCTGCATGGAAAAGCGAGCCAGCTCAGGTGGTTCAACATCTGATCAGGTTCCTCCTGGACGCCTCCTTTTAGAGGTTTTCTGGGTACGTCCAACTACTAAAAAGCCACTTGTGACTTGTGGTTTCAGCGGTCTCCTGGGCAAAAGTTTGGTGTTGTTTTCACCGATCCACCCCCGACCTCCTGCCAATGCATCGTTTGTCTCTTTTTATACTTCCTGGTTCGTGATTACATGGATTAAATACAAACTGACTTTGTGGGATATACACAAATTACAGTGCATTACTTTTCATAGGTATAGCTATGGACGGTGTCTGAGACCAGCCTTCATAATGCAACTTGACAGCATCTTTCATTAGATCCTCCCAGTTTGTAATGCAGGCTACGACATCATCTGAGTTATTTTTCAGAGCCACAGCAACTATTTTTAACAGATGAGTGGCCCCAGGACCAGTAAATTGAACTTTCGGTGTAAAGTTGGTGGAGCGACTCTTTAATTTGGTCAACATACATGACGATATCCATCCAAATATTCCCATCCAAATATTTAAAACAAAATAAACCTGACAGGATTTACTATGTACCAAGATGATCATGATTTACATTCAGTCAAAACCTAATCTAAAGAGAATGATTGCATACTGGGCACTAATAAATCAAATCTAGTCAGATAACACGTCGTTTCAGACGCACGGAGCTCACATCCTACACATGCAGCAGCAATGTGGCTGTGGGCTATACAGCACAAAGGCTACCTCGCAGAGGAGGTGTGATTGCTTCACAACACTTCATGATTTCTAGGTATCAAAGTTCAGATTTTTCACAGTTAATCTCTCGCTGCCATTTGCAGCCTCTGATATGCAAAATTGCTCACCACAGCTACAAGTCTGCTGCAAAAGCTGCTGGCCTGAAAAAAAGAGAGATTCAGGAGACTGGGATTGAAGCAAAGAGGTAGCAGCCTGTTTGTTTATCCGTAGATCCGTCCAACATGTTTCAGGAGGGATGCCTGCTGAGACATTACTGGTCTACTGCTGAAGAAACTTGGAACAATGGATTTTGGCATTTTGAAATTACACTAAGTTGCCTGTTGGGGATGCTGTAATTAAATGTCAAAACTTCAAACTTTGAAAGGCCATAACTGCTGCAGCAGTAGTCTGATGTGGATGTAATGAGGGAGGCTCTGTCTTGTCACCGATTGGCCTACAGCTGCCTGCACCATTTGTGGGTGATGAGATGCAGTGTACTTCTTGCTTTCGCTCATGGGTCGTTTTTTAACTCACGGTTCTCTCCATCTTACAAATACAAATTCACCCCATCAGATTATTAGGTTGAAATGTAATGTATGTTTATTAACATTATAAATGCAGCAATGAAGACCCTGTCTTGGCAGAGGAACTTTGGATTATGCACTTATTCACTTTTGCATCGATACCATACATGTCTCTACAACCAGATGGTTAGCTTAGCTTAGCTTAGCATAAAGACTGGAATCAGGGGGAACAGCTAGCCTGGCCCCGTCCAAAGGTAACACAATATGTATAAAAGCACCTCTAAAGTGCACTAATTTACATATCATAACGTGTTTGTTTAATCTGTACAAAAACAGGGGGTTGTGACGTTTGGTGCCTTCGAATGAAACTCGTGAGCTCAACATGTGTTTACAACAAGGGAAGTCATGTACACGATATGCTTGGCGTTCAAGTGGTTAAGTCTTGAGAACACCGCTGCTAAGAAACGGCAATATGAACGTTGCTGTTGTAACATAATGCAGGAAATGCAAAAGCATAGTGACAGAGGAGAACGATGAGGTCGTTGGGAATATCAACATTTTCCTCAGACCTATCATAAAATTATGAAGAAAAACAATATAAGACTAACATTTAAATATATTAACTTATTATGCACCGAAAAATGAACTTCCATGGCCTCCGCCATTTCTGACAACGTCAACAAACACCTCACAACTCGTGAACTCAGAGCTTTCAGAAACTTTCCACTTCTGAGGTCGTCGAATATGGTAAACACAACCTCACAGCGATGACAAGACTCCAGGAAGTCATTGCGTTATTTCACTTTTTTTTTTTACGGACTAAACAAAAGAAATACGACATGTTAATTAGTGGGCTTGATTTGTCGGTCGCCATAGCGATAGTGTTTCCGAGCACCAGATTCCCTTTAAAAAACCTCTCCTCATCACAGTCTGCTCCTCTTCATGACTGCACTCAGTGTTTTTCCATGACTCCGCCCTCACCTCACCTTACCAGTCAGCCACTCCGCCCTCATCAGCTCACCTGAGCTCACAGCTGCAGTTCATCAGTAATCGAGCCAGTATTTAAGTTTCCCTGTTCCATTCACTCTTTGCCAGATTGTTCTTCGCCTCCATGCGAGACTCTCCAGCACTCATTCTTGGACTGATCTCCCGTTGCCAACCTTGCCTGTCTCTGACTTACCTGCCTCGTCATAGTAACGGAAATAACCTCAGCCTTCTGTCCCCGACTACGAGTTCTGCCTCAGCGTTGCTGGTTTCTGTCTGCTCTTCTGGGCTGTTTGGTGTTTTTCCGACGACGGTACCGCAGGGTGAGTTTCCCCGTTTGTTACCCTGTGGATTACTGTGGACTTTGGACTTTGTCTGTGCTGCCACAGTCGCCATTGTGTGTGTTAATTCCCTGCTGGCGCTTGTGGAATTGTTTGGTGAAGACACGTGGCTCACGCTAGCTTCAGACTCACTGGAGCTCCGGTTCGGCCCTACGGGATCGAGGCTTCCAGCCTTCATCTAAAACAATACCATGAGTTTACTTGCCTGCTTGTCCTGGTTCCTGTGTTTGCTGTGAATAAAAGACATTATCAATGTTACCTGCCAGTGTTTGTGCTGCATTTGGGTCCATACCACAACCGTTACACTCCTTTTTACTCCAGCAGGGTCTGACAGTCTGCCCCACTCAGTCCTGGTTCTCTTGTGCCTCCCTTCACTCCAGCGGGCCCAGCAATAACGGCCCGGGCCTCCAGCAGCGCGGTGTCGGCGTTGGCTCCCAGCAGAACAGCAAGGCGAAGCTCTGCTCCTGGCCAGAGGAGGAGCCGCTGCTGCTGCCGGGCACGGAGCTCTCCATCTCTCACCGGAGCTCCAACTGCAGGTCAAATGCGGCAAAGAAGCCGGATCTGGGTCTGTCGCTGCCAGAAGGCCCCGTTGGAGTCTGAGCTGAAGGAGTTTCTTATGAACCTGCATGATTTTACCTGATTTTGCGCAGAATCCAACCAGTAACTAACCAGTTTAAAGTTCCTCACAGTAACTTTGTATACCTACTTGTTAGAAGTGGTTCCTTTGTAATTGTTTAGTGCCATTACGATATGCATACCCTCGACTGTGGGAGAATCTTGTCTGTAAGGTTTCTGTTCAAAACGTATAATGATGATATGTGAAAGAAAATCTTAGGATTTGTTAACCGAGGGTGTTTAAGTGCTCTAAAAAAGTACAGCAAAGTAATATGATATTGCACTATCAATCATTCTGAAAGAAGACGTTTAACTTCTTCAAATTAATGTTACCTCATTCAGTGACGCAAATCCTTTAGCCTAATAACATTTCATACACTGAGTGAATTACAATTACTCTGACAAAAAACTAAATCTGAAGACTCTGGAAAGACTCACAGAATGATGGATGTGAACAGTTTCCAAATGAAAGACACAAGAGTTTTCCAAAGAAGAGAGGAAGCTGCAAGATGGAGTGGGAGGAAGAAAAGTGAGAGAAAGCGGCGGAGAGGGATAGAAAACGGAGAGACGAAGAGAAGAGAGAGGCAGAGCGAGAACAGTCTGCCATGTTGGCCGCCCTCCCTCCTCCTCCTCTGGGGTCTAGAGGACATGTTTAACATTCTACTCTACTCCTCCTCCTCTCCTCTCATCCAGCCACAGCCTCAAGTCCCTGCTGCACTCTGGTTACTGATGGCCAGAGACGAGAGCAGAGGCACAGAGAATCCCTTAATCATGACCAGCACGCCGCCGTTGCTGCATTGTTGTTGCTGCATCTCATGTGTTCATTCTGCACAAGCGATGTTACTGATGACACGCGTGCAGTTTGGTGATTTCACCTAAGAAGGTCTTTTACCTTTTGATCAATGCCAACGCTTTGCCAAGCAACATATTCAATGCAGCACCAGATATCTATCAAAATGGAGAGCTTTATACCAAAATCCTTTTACGTCCTTTGTCAGAAAAAAAGTTGTATAAATTGTTCAAAACTTATGTAATTTTCAATGTTATAAGTTTTTCTTTTGTTACATTTAGGTTATACCTGCTGTTTTTTTAAGAGACTTTTATTTTGGCCTTGGCGGAAGTTATGTTTTCACCTGCATTGGTTCGTTTGTTTGTTTGTATGTATGTCTGTCTGTTTGCAGGATTACTCCAAAAGTTTGTGATGGATTTGAATGACATTTTTTGGAGGGGTGGGGTGTGGCACAATGAACAATCCATTCGATTTTGGTGGCGATCCAGATCATGATCCGGATTCAGGAACCAATGTGGTCTGAAAACTACAAGTAGATCGCCATTTCCGGTAAGTGCGCCGCAGAGTATTCGATTTGAGACGACCCTACACCGCTGAAATTCACGCACTACTCAAGTAAGTACAGAGTGCACACAGTGCACTACAATGAAGTGTACATCCGGAAGTACGTGGATTGGAACACACTGATGGATTTACATTTGTCACCACTTCAAATGATTGCTAATATTGCTCTGTGTCTGTGAAAATATTGTTTACCACAACAACTTCATGAGGTGATAATCTGTCAATGTTTTGTTTCCAGCTTGATCAGCTAAAATCATTACTGCTCAATCAGTTAATCATCATTACACATTTAAGTATTTGCTTGGTGTGCCACGCCTTCAAAGTGAACATTGCTGTGATGGTTTTCCATTGTTGCACAGTGCAAATCAACATGTCAAAGTTCACCAAAGTTCGGAGCACCTTGGAACCCGAGTGGTCATTCCCAGGGCATCACGGCCGTCGGTGTTACACACCACCTCACACCCTTTAGTGCCGGTATGAAACGCACCGGGCGTTCCATTAACTACAATGTAAACCCATCTGCAACACAGTAAGCAATCCGGGAAAGTGCGCCGGGAGTGTGGTTATGTAGTTTAAATACTGAAAAAACAGGCGGGAGAGGAGGCTGATGGGTCCAACAAACACAAGGCTTCCATCCAGGAGACTGCTGTTCAGCTGTTTGTTTGTGTCCCGTGTTCACAACGTTCAGTGTCATTTTCACTGTACAAACATTGTAGTATATAAAATAAAGTGACAAAAATAGATAAAATAAAATAAATAAAGAAAATAATCTTTAAAAATGTAAAAAAGGTTCACCAAAGTTGAACTTGATGCAAATGCTTTGTGAGTGTTTACTTTGCTGCTGTGACCAAACGCACCAATCACAGTGATTCCATTCAACTGAATTGAATTTTGCTGGCATACATGTTTGAGAGAGGTCTATCATGCAACAAAGGTCCCATGGTCGGAACCAAACCCGGGATATTGTGGTTATAAGGTTGTATGGCTAATGAGGTGCTCCAGCATCAATGGTTTTAACCCTGTCGTTCATCTCTGCTGCTTTCTCAGAATCTCTGTAAGAACAGGTGTGCGAGTTTGCAGAAGGTGTGTGTATCAGCACGTGCATTTAATTTTGAAGTACTTTTATTATTTATTTATTTTACACACAAAGTGACACACCAACAGAACTTACAATTACACAAGATGTCTAATTTCAACACAGTCTCACGGCAGTTTGTGAAATAGACTGGAAATTTAATCCATTTGATTCGTGTACATAGACACGAATTTCCCTTATTTTTCGCTCCGCTCAGCACGACAACGCATTTTTCACGCTTTTTCCTACAAATGTCCAGCAACACGTGACACAATTTTCGCTCCAGTCTTTTCAAAATAAAACTACTTAGTTAGATTTAGGAATGAATCAAATTAGTTAGACTTAGGCAACGAAAACTACTTAGTAGTTTGGGTTTGGGTTTAATTAACACCAGAAGTGCTGTAACAGAAGTACGGAAGTTACGTGACAATTAAATCAACTTTGACTTTCTGGTTTCACACGGGACATGTACAGCAGTCTCTTGGCGGAAAGTCTTGTGTTTCTTTTACCCACCCTTCCACCTTGACCTCCTCTCGTTCACTGCCTTCTATACTTCCCGGTTCACAATTACGTTGGAGTACATACGAATTGATTTCGTGCTGACCATCATGAAAAAAAAGTGAAATTTGTGTCAATGTACGAATCAGATACATTTAATTTCATGACTGCTGTGTGACTGGGCTGCTAATTTAGGCTAACGCGGCTCCATTCTCTTCTCTCTTCCTCCCTTTGCTCTCTTTCTCACTTTATTTTTCCTATCTTTCTCCGTCACACTCCCAAGCAATCCTCCCCTCAGCCTTCCCCCTTTTCCTTCCCTCTTCCTCTCTCTCTCTCTCCCCCTCGTTGCCTGAGGGCGAGCCAGGGTGTCCTATTCCTCTCGCTCTCATCGCAAGCTTCCAGTCTGCATGAATGACTCTGCGTTACCTGCTGCAACCTGGCCTACTTCGAAAGTTCCTCCTCTGCTCTGCTCCAGCGCCACCAGCAAAGTCACAGCCAGACAGAGAGAGGAGGTGGTGCGTTGGTGAATTAGCAACGTGGAGGGAGGATGAGAGCAGATAAGAGAGGAAAGCAAAGAAAGAAGAAGTGTATGGCTTTGAATATATTTTTAAGAGCACTTCATGCTGCATTCACATCGTGGCAGTACTCCGTAGAGGACATTGTTTTCAGTGGGAGAACAATGGGAAATGTCTCACCAGTGCTGATGTAAAGAAGTCTTTTTTTTTCCTAGATTAACTCATCTACTTTTGTAAAAACAGTTTTGGAGGAAAAGACATGAAGTGAAATTTTGGTTTTGCTGTGCTTTTTCCACTTCTCTGATTTGCTTCCTTCTACTTTACAGTGGAAACATTTAAAGTGGAGTCATTTAAATAAATAATGCCCACATTCATTTTCAAATATTACTATAATTACCCTCAACAAATTAGACCATCACTGAGACAACAGGCAGCACTGTACGCTGAATTAAAATGGGTCAGAGTTTATGGTGAATCTGCTACATTCCCCGTGTAGCACAAACCTGAAACTCGTATTATTTTTTGCAATCTTATACTTTCCATGCTGCCGCTTTGTTCTAAGTCTAGTTTATTCCAATTTGGGTTTCACATTAGCTGACCCCGTCGGAATAAATTTTCGCTGTTATCAAAAAGCTGTTACCAGAGGGGTAAACAGCAACATGCTCACTGTACTCACAGGAATGAGAGTATGAGAAATATGGTCTTTGTTAAAGAGCATAAAACGCTGCGCTACAGCTTTGATCATTTATTCAAAATGCACCGGTTTATTAGAGAACAAGCAAAGCTCTTTAAAGCGTCATTTCACCCAAATCACACACACACACATACACACACAAATTATCTGTCGTAGTACGGGTATGCATTTAGAAAGTGTAATTTTTATTGGTATCTTCAGCGGTTCTTACCTTAACTAAAGGCATGGCCTCCTGACCTCCTTTCATGACTCATTTGCATTAGATAAATAATACATCAATGCAGTATTTGTAGAAGGCTTCTGAATCCTCAAAAGCAAAAAATAAAAAGAGTGCAAACTGCATACTTGTTTATTCATGCCTGAAACATCCATGCATGAATTAACAATTTAATTGGAGTGCTTGTGATTTTACTTTTGCAGGAAATCATTTCATCACCTAACGCTTCTTTACATGTTCTTTTGGTCACTGTGTTTGAACTGAGTCCTCTGACCATCCGGTGATTCAACCCTACTCACTGTTCTCCATGTACTCCATGTTCTCACTCAATCTTCCGGAAGTGTCGTAACTAAGTACGGAAGTTACGTGACAAATAAATCAACTTTGACTTGTGGTTTCACACGGGACATGAACGCTGGTCTCCTGGGAGAAAGTCCTGTTTTGTTTTAGACCCGCCCATCCCCCCCCGTTCTCCTCCGTACGCGGCATTCGTTGATTTCGTGCTGACCATCACAAAAAAATTTGAAATTTGTGTCTGTGTACACAAATCAATATATTCAATTTCGTGACCATTTCACAAACTACTGTGCGACTGGGCTGGATGGGGTGTCGTAAGTCTGTACTGTACAGTTTGTAAAGCAAATTAGTGATTTGTGATGTTGGGCTGTGAATAAAACTGACCTGACTTAACTAATAAAGTTGAAAATTCCTATATAGTCAATATTTTATAATATCTTGTCAACCTCTTGACTCCAAGGCTGAAAACCACGGATACAGTTAAAATACGGATGATTTGTACAGATGATGAGTCACCTCTAAAACACTTCATATTCAAGGTCAAGGCTGTAGGTCAAAGAGCTAACCTGCATGTCTCCTTCCTTAAGCCACGGGTGCAATTTGAATAAGCAGATAAGTGCAGGAATGAGTACGATGAGAGACGGGCTAATTGCTGTGGATTTTCAGTCCTCCGAGGTATTGTCTCCCAGACCCTGCTGTTACAGAGGTGAACTTCTCTCTCCTCTCGTCTCCCGGGTGAGCGAGGGAGCTCCCGAGGCGGCCCTCCCTCCTCAGAAGTCGGTGTTAATGGGGGCAGAGGAGAGCAGAGGGAGAGAAAGACAAGAGCTCAATCAAGATTTCTTTTACTCTTTTTTTCACCCTTCCATTTTCTCTGTCTTTCTCTTTCCTAAATTTTTTACTTATTTTATTCCGGCTTCATGTTGGAGATGCTCTCCGTCAGTGTGTTTCTGACTCTGTCAGTGGTTGGCAGGTACTCACAGTGTGGATGATACTGAGCTGACACACTCGTCCAAGAACACCGGCCCACACAGAGCCCACCTCATCTTCTGTCACCTGTTTGTCATTATTCTCTATTAGTATATTTACAGTAATAATGTATTTATAGTGAGACGTCTGTTCATGTCCTATAGAGTTGCAAAGTGGGAGCAGTTATAGGCTCAGGAAGTAAAAGGTTCTTTGAGAATGAATATACTAATGTTTAGTTTATTAATTCATTTTGGACCATCATCACAGCCAGAAAAAATATTGGCATTGGATATTTCTGCAAACCACAGATAGGCCTATGTTGAATGGCAACGTTTCTGAACCAAAAATACGTTTCATGTCAGCCTCGTATCACGCTTGCAAAAATGCACAATGCAACGTGGTTAACGTTGTAGAAAGATTGGTTAGGTTTAGGCAACAAAACTACTTGGTTAAGGTTAGAAAAAAGACCATGGTTTGTGTTCAAATAATAACGTAATGACATAACAATGTAACGTAGGTTTTTGGAAAGAACTACATGGTTGGGCTTAAAACTACTACGTTTGTATAGTGAGGATGACACTGAACGTTGTGAATACGGGACACGAACGAACAGCTGATTGTAATGTAACGCATGAGATACAAACAGTGGTCTCCGGGATGAAAGCCTTGTGTTTGTTAGACCCATCCACCTCCTGCTGTGTCTCTTTTCGTTATTTAAACCACATCACTTGCTCTGACCAAATGCAAAAACGTCGCCATTCGACGTATCCCTGGTTTAAAGAAACGTCCAATGCAAACTAGCTGACTTTTACTGGCGACTGGGTTGATCATCATTAGCTAGTGCCACCCTCTAACCAAAATGTCAATGTGGCACAGATGACATGTCAACAGGCCTTTTGATTGGTTCATTTTGCATCGTGCAGAGTACTTTCATGTTCCAGATGTACCGAAAGGTTCATTTGCTGATTCAAATGAACTTTGCGTTGACTTGACCTGACTCGCCCATCGGCAAACTTTCTGTTACTACCTGTTACACAAGTTAGACCCAGCGCTCCACCAGCCCGGTGTGACTACCGGCGCCGGGATTTGTGCTGACTGAATTTGAGTTCCTGTGGCCAATGACAGGGTGTCCATCTCCCAGAGCTGTCGAATCCTGATCGCTTCCCTCCCGGCGAGGTGGTCTCCTGTCGTTTTGTTGTTTCTGCCACTTATTGGATTTAATCCAGTAAACAAATGATCAAAGCGTACAGCCCCCGGTTAGTGGCACAGTAAACACACAGATGGCTAACGTAAACTATAGGCCGACGACATGCAGGAAGATTATAAGGCAGCAGAGTTATTTTGACTCGGCTCTCAGAGTTCTAGCAGTTTGGTCGATTTTTTTGTATTCTTGCCCTGCTGATAGCAGTTATTTTTTTATAACTAGGCTACTGTAAATTTTAGATTGCATGGAGCCAGTAGAACAGATGAAATGCTGCCCCCTTTTTCTTTGGAGCACATTCCTACATTTTACACATTGCATCTTTAATAAATGAGGATGACTTAATTCAACGTATCCTTATTATTATCCTTATTCAACATTATTCCTCATTTTTTGTGCGTTTTCCTACGAATGTCCAGCGTCAGTTTCCGCTTCAGTCTTTTCAAAATAAACTTCTGTCTTCACAGGAAACAACTTTGTTGGGTTTAGGCAAGATCGTAGTTAAGTTACGCAACACTGGAAGTGGCACAATTTAAGTACTGAATCTACGTGACAAATAAATCCCGTGTGAGGATTTATCTGGGACAACAACACCGTTCTCCTGGGTGAAAGTCCTGGGTGAAAGTCCTGTGTTTTTAGACCCTCCCATCCAGCCCGACCTCCTCTCCACGTGGCGTTCGTAGCTCTTTATGCTTCTTCGTTCATAATTACGTGGAATATACATGAATTGATTTTGTGGGATTATACACGAATTACAGTGCATTACTTTTTGTAGTTACAGCTACGAACGGTGTATGAGAACAGCCTGCTTAATTTGGTTTACAAGCACAAGGAGATAAGATGATAATGACTGATCCCTGTGGAGAAATCCAGTCATTACAGCAGCCACAGGAACAAACAATACAAAATATATACAGAATACATATAAAACAAAACATAAAATCGGGGGATGTTTAGTTCTAATGCACCCACCAGCTTACATTAGACGTTAGGAAAGAGTATCCTGGATAAAGCAAAAACCCTACAGAATGCACACTGTCATCTTTGGGCTTTGGGATCTGGAGTTATTTTGAATGAACTAATTAGCAGTAGATACTCATTTATCTTGGCAAATTGACTGTAAACCCCTCTAACATGTTTCACTTTTTGAAGAAATTCCAATGGCAGATACCTTCAGTGAGATGTTGCAATGAGTTACAGAAGTTTGGATAACCCGGATGTGACGTCAGGATTCAGGCATCAGACAGCCGGTAGTGAAACAGCAGAGACATATTCTTCAGCATTCGCTCCACTGATCCTTACTTGAACATTGTACAGTAGCTGTTTATTAGAAATGTCCTTTAGTTGAGGTCCGCCTTCACCCACTTCTTGTCTCTCTCTCTCTCTCTCTCTCTCTCTCTCTCTCTCTCTCTGGACGTTAAAGGGCCAGTGGAGCCTGATTAGGATGCAGAGGAGGAAGGCTCTGCTGCAAATTGAAAACATATTGATTCTCCTCATGCTTGGAGGGAGAGGGGGCGAGAGACAGAGAGAGAGAAGGAAAAAGACAGGGGGGAAGAGAGAGAGAGAGAGGGAGAAAGAGAGAGGGTGTGAGGGAGAGCGAGAGAAAAAAAAGAGGGTAAAATCTGGTGATGAAACAGAGAGAGCAAGACAGTTGCCCAATGCCAGCAGCAACTTGTGTGGATGTCTGGTCTCTGTCACACACACACACACACACACACACATATGCATTTTATTTTTCCATACACTAAGATAACATCCCATGGGTTGAGGGCTCTATGGTCACCATGGCAACGGGGTCAGGGCAGCGTTATTGCGTGAGCGTGTGCGTCTTATACATGCGAGCGCATGCTGTCATGTCCAGCTGTGGAGGGGAGAGGCCGCGGGATGCCGATGAGAGAGGACAGCGCATAACACGTACAGATGTGCTGACTGCACAGTTTCCATGGGAACAAGCCCCCACCCCCCTCCCCTACCACCAACACCACCACCACCTCCACCAAACAACATATCCCTCCTCCTCCCATCGCTCCTCATTGCTCTTGCAAAAGCTTGACGAGCTCCCGTAATACGTCTCGCTGCGTCTTTATGTGTGTCCGTGCAATCCTGGTGGAGCTCTCAGATCAGCTACAGCTCAATCTGTCTTGTTCTGAGTGCACGAGTCACATCTTCTATGTGTGTGTGTGTGTGTGTGTGTGTGTGCATATTAGTATGTGTGACATGCTTGTCTCATTCTTTAATCAAGGATGAGGGCGAAGAGAGGAGAGTGTGAGGGAGGTGGTGGATGTTATCAAACAGAGTGGCTTTCTGTCTTGTGCACACACACACACACACACACACACACACCCAAACACACACACACACACACACACACATAGGGCAAGCATCATTTGTGTGCACACAGACAATCACAATCATTGCCGGTACCCCGTTGACAGGAACTGATTTACTGTGTATGTGTGTGTTATAGCTACCAGAACTGATCATAAAGCACATTCTTGTCTCGTCTTCTGTACAAAAGCTGCCATCATATGGTTATCCACTGCCACTGCTTGTTTAATAACTCTGAAGTGATGCACACTGCATGCATTACATAGCATGTGTACATAATTATTGGTATCTGTTGCAACACTGCTTTGAATATGGCGTGACCATTCAACGTCTTGCAGAGAATGCCGGAATGATGAGCAGTAGTTTGGATGGATTATCAACAATTAAAGAAAGAGAATCATCTCTTTCACAAAAGTCACATCTAGCATTTAGATATACAGCAAAACCTCTGAAAGCATCATTTCTGCGCACAAAAATTATGCTTTTTGTATTTGTTAAAAGGTTGCATTGGCTGGGAATGGAACCAACACCTCCTGCTGTACCACTGAACCACCAATGCAAGAATGTTCTGAGAGGTCTGCAGGGGCCTCTATAGGTGTACTACTGTATTACAATCTACTGTATTAGTGAGTGGATTGTCCTGCACTTTGCCACCCTCTAGTTGATTAATGATGAAAAAGTAAAACGTTACCAGAGGCATGAAGATGAAGTCAGTTGTTGTTGTTGATGTTTTCCCCGACAATTGTCTCAGCAAAATATCAACAGCAACAGCAGTCTGGTCAGCTCGTTGATATGGTTTAAAATCCTACACGTGCCTGACATACTGTTTTACATCCTCGTCAAGACACCGAATAAAACAATGGAGAAATGTGTGACGACTGTGAAGACATGGTGTAGCCTATGTACTCATGGGTTTGCATAGCTAAATGAACTAAAAGACAGTGGTGGAAGAAGTATTTACATATTTTACTTGAGTAGCATTACAGTGTAAAACAACAAGCAAAAGTCCTGCATTCAAAATCTTACTTAAATAAAATCACAATATGCTTTAAGTAGCCTCCCAAAAGTAAAAGTGGGCTACTCATTATTCAGAACGATGACCCATATCTGAATAATGTAGGCCTACATGTTATAGGATTATAATTAGTGATGCATTAATGTGTAGGCCTACATCACTTTTAATGTGGCAAACCTTGGGATAGTGAAAATAATATAAAAAGATTTATAATTCCTTGCATAAATGGACCAAAACATTTAATTGATTAGGCCTATTTATTCTTTTTTTTAATATTTTTTTTATTAATATCCACGGAAGTCTTGGGATAGTGAAATTAATATAAAATATGTATAATTTCTTGCATTAATGGACCAAAACATTAAATTGATTAGGTCTATTTATTCTTAATTTAATATATATATATTTTCTAATTATTATTAATATCCATGGAAACCTTGGGATAGTGAAAATAATATAAAAAGTTTATAATTCCTTGCATAAATGGACCAAAACATTAAATTGATTAGGCCTATTTATTCTAAATTGAATATATATTTTTTTGTATTATTAATATCCATGGAAACCTTGGGATACTGAAAATAATATAAAAAGATTTTTAATTCCTTGCTGAAGACTAGACTGTGAGCTGATTTACGACAGTTGCACAAACATACAGCCGTCTCGCTTTACGGCAGAGGGTGGCTGTCAGAAGGTAGGTTTCAACATCACCTCTAACAGGTTTCTGTCTTTTCTCCTCTCGTTCTGTATTAACGAGACTCTCTGACATTGTTAGTGAGTTCGTCTGGTAGTGTTTCCCTCTATTAAAGTGCTTTTTCTCCTGACTAACAACTAACAACTAACGTTTCTGCTAGAACTCACACATGCTAACGATGCTAGCTCAACAAAGCTCGTCTACAAACCACAAACTAACTAGAAACTGACTGTTCAGAGGTTAATACAAACTTTAATACAAAGTCTTTGTTGGTCACATTTGTATGCTCCTTGTGAGCAAATAGGTGCTTGATTTCTGCAGCTTGTTAATCTTATGAAATAAGGTAAAGTAAGTGAGCTGATTGTATTACTACTGTACTACAGTACTGTGTGTACAGCCAGTGTTGAACTACACTGGAGATGTCCAACTGTAGTAATTAACTAAAAACTACTACTACTTTAAAAATTAAATATAGTTAAATATAGTCCAAGGGTCAGCAACCTGCAGCTCTTTAGTCCCTCTCCTGTGGCTCCATGTGGCTTTATACAAGTGGAAATGAATAACTGTTCTTTGTTTACATTTTCATTTTTATTTATCATTGTTGTAGATCTATGGTAAGACAGAGTATTAGAGCCACATTGAGGAAAAAAATAAATCTGAGATTTCGAGAATAAAGTCGTAATATTATGATAATAAAGTCATAGGTTTATTAGAATAAAGTCAGAATATTATGAGAATAAAGTCATAATTATATGAGAATAAAGTCACAAGTTTCCGAGAAAAAAAGTTGTACTATTGTGAGAATAAAGTCAAAAGTTCATGAGAAAAAAAGTTGTAATATTATGAGAATAAAGTCAGAATTATATGAGAATAAAGTCAAAAGTTCATAAGAAAAAAGTCATACATTTTGAGAATAAAGTCTTAATTATATGAGCATAAAGTCAAAAGTTCATGAAAAAGAAAGTTGTAATATTACGAGAATAAAGTCACAAGTTTATGAGAAAATAAGTCAGTATTATGAGAATAAAGTCATTATTATAAAGTAGTAATTTTACGAGTTATTTTCTTTTTTTCTCGTAATATTACGACTTTATTCTCGTAAATACTCCAGTACTACACTTAAGTACAGTTTTGTGGTACTTGAGTATTTCCATTGTGTGCTACTTTATACTCCTACTCCACTACATTTGAGAGGGAAATATTGTACTTTTTACATAAATTAACATATGCTTATATGATATAATGCAGTACTGTACTACTAATCTACTGTACCTAATAGTATACAAAGTATCTACAAATGGCCAATTACATTAAACGGCTCCTACATGTATTTATAAGTGAAGAACAGAATACTATAATATTGTATTATAATATAGCACTTTGAGAGGAGTCATTCTGCATAATGAGTACTTTTTACTTTTGATACTTTAAGTACTAGTAGTACTTCTGTACTTTTACTTGAGGAACATTTTTAATTCAGGACTTTTACTTGTAATGGAGTATTTTTAGATGATGGTATTTCTACTTTTACTTAAGTAAAGGATCTAACTGTTATGTCTATGACCTGCTCAGGCGATGCGTATTGAACTGCCCGGTGCAGAGACACTGCGAGGTGGATCCTTGAAAGCTTTGGTTGTGGTGAGTGTGTGTGTGTGTGTGTGTGTGTTTCCTTGATGCTCCACGCTGCATGCAGATGTCTCTAACACACCACATGGGATGGTTTGCTTGTGTTTGTTGAACTCCATGCCTTGCTCGAATGTATTTTTGTTCTGTTGTTGTTGTTGTTTGGGATTCATCCTCCTCCTGTTCTCCTCCCAGACGGTGCTGCTGAGTGTGTTTATGTTCCCGCTGCTGAGGACGGTTGGACTGAGGGCATTTTCCATGGCATCTGAGACGTACATGTCCGGCACACACTCTGCCGCCTTCGTCACTTGTCCTAACGACACAGTGGCTAAAGAGTTGGCCAGGTGATTCAATCAGCAACATCTTAATTCTGTTTTAGGAATGTCTTTAACCCTCTGGGGCAGTCGCCCCCGCGATTATAAAAGCACTCACTTCATACTTCATACCATTACAACGAGTTGTCACTTGTTCTTATAATCCATCCAGAGGCTTAGTGATCCATCAAGGAAACAGTTACTTTTGGACACTTTCTAAAAATGATAAAAGCGATAATTAAATGTTTTATGTACCTATTTATCAAATGCCGACTATACAAACAGTATACAAAAAAAACAGTCAATAAATGAATAGAAAATAAATAAAAAATAAATGCAAAAATAAATAAATAAACTAAAATAAATGCAAAAGTGAATAAATAAATAAATACGAATATATAATTAAAAAATAATAATTTATAAATAAATAAATTAAAATATAGAAATAATATTAAATAAAAAATAATTAAACAGAAGAGTAAATAAATAAGAGAATTAATACAAAGATAAACAAATACATAAACAAATAAAACAGAAATATCAATTTATGTCAGATTTTACCAATTAATTAATGTCTACATTTATTTTTAATATTATTTTTTGCTACATTTAATGACTTATCTATTCATTTATTTATTGAGTCATTTATTTATTTATTCATTATTATTTTATTTATTTTATTTATTTTTTTACAAGTTCCGTCCTTCATACATTGCAACTTCTCCAGAATAGTTTGTGTAAAAAAAATGTCTCCAGAGTGCAAAATAATGCCGGTTCCATTGTGATATAAATGTGAATAGGCCTGTGCTATAGAGTCTTTATTGTTGTTGTTGTTGTTGTTGTTGTTGTTGTTGTTGTTATTATTGTGAAAATAGTAAACTATTGTTCATAGTTATTTGTTGTAGAAAATGAATGAATGTTGTTTGAACATTCAAATTGCGTTTTATTTTTCTTTTGTCTTCTTGGTCTTATAACTTTTTATAGTAGCTATCATGTGATATCACCGCAGCACACATATTCAAATAGCCCACGTTGTGCTGAAAAAAAATGACATCAATTACTTGCTTGTACCTTACATTACTGAATTTATACACCTGATTATATATTAAGATTATATATGAAGGCCCCAGTCCTCAGTGGGTTAATATGATTATAGAATAAAAGATAAAGTAAAAGTTCTATTCTTGATGTCTCTCCCCCTCTGTTACTGGCTGGACATAATGAAAATGGGATGTCCTGTTTGATTGGAAATCATTTTATCACTTATACTTCATCGCCCTGCAAGAAAAGTTCTCTCTTCTTTCATGCGTAATCATTTGTGGCTGATTCATTACTTTCTTCTGTCTCTCAGGGGGATTGTGGAAAAGAAGCTAGCGGCTTGCGTCAACATTGTCCCGGCAATCACATCTGTGTAAGTTTTGAGACGGCTGCTTCTCAGTGTCATGCTCGACTGAGTTTGTGTTTTTGCTTAATGACGGGTTATGAATGGAGTGTTTTCTCAGGCAGCATTTGAAATAAATGATTTTGGTACTTTAGAAACAAATAAGGATGACTCACCAGGATTCATTAGATGACAAATGTCTTATTCTGTCTTGTTCCTCTAGGTATGAATGGCAGGGTAAGATTGAGGAGGACAATGAAGTGCTGCTGGTGAGTGTTGACTTGAAGTATTGCAATATTTTAGGCTATGTCAAATTTCACTCTAAATGCAGCTAAATCCTGTTTCTATAACACGGTAAGTTACTATCACTGCTAATGTTACTGCTGCACCTGTAACCACCACTACTACTGCTGCTTCCGTTACTTCTACCACATGTACTACCATTATAGTACTGACTGCTGCAGATAGAAATACTGCTATAACTACAGTAGCTCTTAGACAGAGGTGTGGTTGGGATTCTATCAATACCATTGTTAATACAATGCTGCTTATTGACGTTGATAATTAGAAACAGCATCGTACCAGAGGCTTAAAACTATCATATTTTGAGGAAAATTATCTCGCGCGAGTCAAAACCACGAGAACAAATAAGCATAAATGTGTAATTTTTACAAAGTATTTAAACTACGTTTTGACTTGCCTACAAATCTACCCACATTTTTTCAGGCTGGCTGAGGTAGCTATGATGCTTGGAAAGCTGAAAGTGTCCAAAAATCAGTCAGTGAATAAATATAAAATAAATAAAAAAAAAATAAAAAAATAAATAAATAAACAAAAATAAATGCAAAAGTGAATAAATACATAAATACAAATATATATAATTAAAAAATAATAATGAATAAATAAATAAATTAAAATATATAAATAATATTAAATAAAAAAATTAATTAAACAGAAGAGTAAATAAATAAGGGAATTAATACAAAGAAAAACAAATAAATAAACAAATAAAACAGAAATATCAATTTATGTCAGATTTTACAAATTAATTAATGTCTACATTTATTTTTAATATAATTTTTTTGCTACATTTAATGGCATATCTATTAATTTATTTATTGAGTCATTTATTTATTTGTTCATTATTATTATTTTTTTTACAAGTTCCGTCCTTCATACATTGCAACTTCTCCAGAATAGTTTGCGTACAAAAAATGGCTGTAGGCTTCTGTAAATTTATTTGACATCTGAATGTTTACGCTTCTTCACTACCAATGAACTGACTGACCCTCTCCTCCCCCACCCCAAAAAAAGATAGAAAGTTATTGAGCTTCTTGGATTATAACAGAAATGGACAAGACATGTAAATAAAATAGTGTAAAACAAGATTAGCTGTCAGCGGAGAATCTTGTCAGACTCAGCGTTGAACCATGGCCGATGTTAGCTTGTACGCATCACTGGCAAAGGTGGTTGAGCAGGAAGGTGTAGAGACAGCCTTCCGGGATCAGGAACGTCAATAATCATGAGCATATCATAGACTTTATCAGACTGGGAGGGGGCAAACCATTTAGGTGTCCTCAACTCAGAATAGCTTGTTTTTCAATATTTAAAATGTAAATGTATGAATGGTATGAATGTGAATTCTGAGGAGCTGACCCAACATCTCTCTCCTGTTTAGATGATTAAAACCAGAAGTTCCAAGGTGCCTGCTCTTGCTGAATTTGTCCGGTAAGTTCATTTTAAAACACCTTGCTGCTACCAAACTCTCACGGGAACACTGCGCTACTCCATTATCTGCCATGACTCATGCAGTCAGAGTATTACTGCTGTTTATATGTACTGTTTGCCTGTCCGAGCGCTGAGTTGACTCATAATTGTCCTCTGCAGCTCCAACCATCCTTATGAGGTGGCCGAGGTCATCAGCCTGCCTATTGACCAGGGCAACCCACCCTACCTCAAGTGGATAGGAGAAGTAGTCCCCGAGTAAGGACGGACTGACGGATGAGTGGAAGAATTGATTCATGGATGGATGTAAACTGTTCCCCTCAAATACACATCAAGACACTATCCAAATCTGTAATGGTATAACTAACTGGAAATAGTTAGAAGATGAGACAAAGTGCCCATAATATGAGTAAGCAACACATTGGTCGTTTTGAAATATGTTCCTTTTTGCTGTGTCCCAGCCATTTGATTAGTATGTTTACCACTAGAGGGCAGCTTTGGCCTTTCTCTATCAAGGTTAACCAGGTGCAGAATAAGACCAGTTGGATTTCTCATTTCTTTTGTGAAAGAAGCATTTTGCAATAAAGTGTTGGTGATTGTTTTTTAATTGGTTTCAAGTCTTTCTTGG
>CAKAOH010019313.1:0-106312 GCA_916701665.1 Sebastiscus tertius
GAATCTCGTTGTCTGTAAATATCGTTGTATTTAATACAATGACAATAAAGCTTTCTATTCTATTCTATATAGTCTTATCTTATCTCATGTTTGTAAATCAAATACATTAATATTGCATTAACATGCAAGGGTTCAACACCTCTCAACAGCCATGGCTACACCTCAATGCTAGTGAATGACCATTCATACCTCTCAACAACCCTAAACTGACATACACGCTCCTTAATTCCAGTCAAAGATGCCTTTCGGTGTCCCCGAATGACCCTGAATGCACCTTGAATGCCCTTAAATGTCCTGAAATGCCCTTTAAAGTCTCTAAATGCACTGCAATTTCTCCTAAATAACTGTAATCACTGTTCATCCCCCTCACCAGCTCTAAATACCCCCTTAGTGCCCCTTAAACTCTTCACGGCCTCTCAGTGCCCCCTAGTAAAGCTTCCAAAAAAAACCCTGAAACACTTCCTTGTGCATCTTACCTCCGCCCTGCATCATCTTGTAAAATTTGCTCTCGATGTGGAGCTGTGGGTGTTTGGTTTTCACACATTCCAGTTTTATGGCTACTTCCTCTCCTGTAGCGATGTTAGAACCTGATGGGAGAAATGCCAGAGATGTAGTTACAACATCGACACATAAAGGGTCTTTTGACCTGTGAAACAAAACACAGTTCACATAAAATGGAATATGTGTAATATCTGCTTTTTGCAATTTAAGAAGGAACAATATGAGGTTAACACAAACAGTCTCACCGAGGTAAATATCTCCAAAGGATCCGCTCCCTATCTTCCTCCCGAGGCGGTACTTGTTCCCCACCCTCAACTCCATGGCTCCTGAGCTTTTCAACTCACTGAAGGGGGATGCAGACACAAACACACACACACACAAAGCTGTCATCAATCAGTGGTGATCAATAGAGTAAAAGGACAGTGGTGCAAAGCTGCAGACTCTAAACTGGAAGCTATGAGCCCTGGGGCGGCTGTATCATGAAAGAAAATGAAACTGGAAGCTTGGGAAAAAACTGAGAAAGAATGAAAAGTGCAAATGACTGAGGCGAAGCAGTGTGGTGTATAGTTGAAGCACTGGAACTAGGAGGGAAAATGTTACTCACTTCCAGCTGTAAAGTGACTTTATGTGGCTAACAAACCGCTGTGGAAGCAAAGCACTTCTCAATACACAGGCTCTAATGCAGGGCTGTCCAAAGTGGGGCCCGCGGGCCAAAGTTGGCCCGCCATCAGGTTTGATTTGGCCCGCCAGATGTTAGCAAATTATTTTTTTTTTATTAAAAGACCCAACCGACTTTAATGTCTTTGGAGGCCGTACCAGGCTTGGGTTTATGGTTAGAAGATAGTGGCATCATATGAAACTAGAAAACTTAAGGACTCTATTATACCAATCATGTCATAATAGCTTGTCAGGAAGGAGGCTAACACTCTAAAGTTGGGCTAAATTTTGGTGGGGAAAAACTGGCATGGCCATTTGTCAAGGCGTCCCTTGACCTCTGACCTCCAGATATGTGACTGTAAATGGGTTCTATGGGTACCCACGAGTCTCCCCTTTACAGACATGCCCACTTTATGATAATCACATGCAGCTTTGGGGCAAACATGCAGTTCTTTGAATGCAGTATACATGTGTTATTTTTGCCTATTCTAAAAATGGTGTATTTTAATATTTCTACATACTGGGGTCCCTAAACAGTCTTGGAAATACATAAATTGCATAAATGAGCCCAATTGTATTCAGCAGGTGGGTCTTAAGGGGATAACTATATAAAACATTCAATTAAGGGAACTTGGGATCCTAGTATCATTTTGCATCTTAATAATACAATACAATAGGTGTTTAATTTTGGCCCATGGCCCACCATTGAGTTCCAGTTTTGGCCCTCCAAAGGAAAAGTTTGGGCACCCTTGCTCTAATGTAACCACCCCCTGCTCTTGTGCTCTTGTCAGCCATGTTTTGTTGACACCTTCAGAGGATGAGATAATAAATTCTGGTATCTCAGAGGACAACAATGAAGTGTCTATAAAGTGCAATGGGGGAAAAGGTGCGAGCAAAGAGCGTGTAGTTGTGTAACATGATTTATTCAGAGCTGCAGGAGGGGTTGGTGGTGGTGGGGGGGTGGTGGTGGAGCTGGATCAGCATCTCACACACTCTTCCCAAAGCACTCCATGGGAGTCTGTTCCTGTGTATAGAAGCGATTTGCACAAAACTCCCAATTTCTGACTGGAGTCCCCTGTTGAAATTTCGAATGAGTCATGTTTTCCTCACCCAAGCCCAATCTGTCTGAAACAGGGACTTAAAAGTGGGGGGCTTTTTTTTTTTTTTCTCGACAGAGCCAGTTTGACATTGCACTAAACGCTGACTAAGTTCTTTTTTTCAGTGGTCGGGGGGCTGCATTGTAAACCTATACATATATATATATATATATACATATACATAAATATATATATAAATAAGGCAGAGCCACTGCTGCACATTACCAAACCCTTTACCTCAGGTCTCCCCATGCAGCTCATCTCTCTCTCTCTCTCTCAGCCTCCTGCTATACTGTCAGTGTTGCAGAAACTGAGAGCACACTATAGCTGCAAAAGGACTGCAAAAACAGGGAAGACGTTGTGTTTTCAGAGAGGATGCTTCATGCAGTTGCCCCAGATACCACAGGAGGGTAGATGGAGGAAGGTGCTGAATGTAAAAACACACAGATCATCCTCCACTGACCATCACATCTGATCATAATACCCATAACCGCACCCTCTATATGTACAGGTAGGACCCCCCACCACCCACCACCACCCACAACACGACTCTATTTGGACTCTATTTGTCTAACCTCACACACACCATCACGAGCCTCCAGACACCTTGACAAGCCAACATACACCCCAGCTCCAGCTCCTCCTCACCGGGTGATGTCAGGCTCCGTGGTGGCCCTGCTGGCTCTCCGTCTCACTCAGGACTCAGGACCCCGGACAGCGACGCACCGACGCGGCTTCGGACGGCTCATAACCTCGGGAGATCTGTGACCCCCCACACTCCTGAAAAAAAAAAGACCACAAAAACACAGCTGATCTGATCCGAGCTGAGTGGAAACACCGAGACTCTGACAGATTCTCAGTCACGATTTTTTTTTTTTTTTTGGAGGAAAAAACGCCGAAACCAGACAGTGAGGTCCTTCTGTGGCTGCTCTCTCTCTCTCCTCTCTCTCTCCTCTCTCTCTCTCTCTCTCTCTCTCACACACACACACACCCACCCAGCCCTCTCTCTCTCAGTTTACACCATTGACAATATCAATGATGTCATCCGCAGACTGGAAGAGATGCCCGGATTGTCTTAAAGCCGCCGCGGAGCTGCTGCTGCTCTCTGCGGGCACGAATGAAGAGCAGCCAGCTCCCAGCAGCACTGCACTTAAAGCTGCTGTTTACACCAACACATCACTCTCTAATTCATTATTAAACATGTAGAACAATAAGATGATTATAGCAGGGCTGCACTAATTGTGTTGTGTCTAGGAGGAGAAGTGTCATCCCCCTCTAGTGGTGCTCTAGTGATGGGAATTCAGGCTCTTTTTAGTGAGCCAGATCATTTGGCTCAGCTCATCAAGAAGAGCCGGCTCTTTCGGCTACCAAACGGCTCTTCGTTTTACCACTTCTGCCTTTTATAGTTCAGCCAAATTTAGCGCAGTTTTGACCTATGATTAGTATGTGTGCACACATATCACTTAAATTATTCAATATAATTACACTAAACCTTATAATTTCCAGAATATCATAATTTTATATGCTGCCTTGTTTCCGACTGTCATTCGTCTTGTCAATGTACTCTCTTTCTCTCCTCCTCTCCCAGCTGCTCTGTACCTGTAGAAGTCAGCGCGCCCCGCCCCTCCCTACTTGATGGTATTATCGTTGTCTGTCATCACCTGATTGGTCACACAGACGTCATTAACAGAACATTCAGTCACAGTCAGTGCATGGAGTGCCCGTGGTGCGGAGAAGATCGTCCTATCATTCTGCCTTGAATTAATTAAAGAAAAAAAAAAACGTCTCTCGTATGGGAGCCTGGTTCTTATCGTTCATTTAAAAGAGCCGGCTCTTTGAACCGGCTCGTTCGTGACCGACACATCACTAGGTGTTACCTAAACATGTCTTACTTTATACCCAACACACATAGGCCTGTTTGAAGTGGAATTGCAGACTTTTTGTATTATTTATTCAGTATATTGAAACGACCAACGAACTGTAATAATGTTACAAACACTATTAATAAAAGTTATGAGGAATAAATAAGAAAAGTATCCCAAAATATGTATGGAAGCTACGAAAACTCATATACACTCAGCTCAAAGTGGAGCCTCCACTAGCTAAACTAGCCTCCATTAGCTAAACTAGCCTCCATTAGCTAAACTAGCCTCCATTAACTAAGCAAGCCTCCATTAGCTCAACTAGCCTCCATTAGCTAAACTAGCCTCCATTAGCTCAACTAGCCTCCATTAGCTAAACTAACCTCCACTAGCTAAACTAGCCTCCATTAGCTCAACTAGCCTCCATTAGCTAAGCTAGCCTCCATTAGCTCAACTAGCCTCCATTAGCTAAACTAGCCTCCATTAGCTAAACTAGCCTCCACTAGCTAAACTAGCCTCCATTAGCTAAACTAGCCTCCACTAGCTAAACTAGCCTCCATTAGCTAAACTAGCCTCCGTTAGCTAAACTAGCCTCCACTAGCTAAACTAGCCTCCATTAGCTAAATTAGTTAGCACAAACGTCCGTTAGGCTAATTCATTTTGCCTCTGTTGGACTAAAAACTAGCAGCTATCACTAACTGTATCGCTTAAAGACAGTTTTTGTCATCACACATTAGTTTTTTGCAAAGCCATGTGCAAAATAACACATTGACAGAGCGGCAGTACGAGGTGGAAGCAAGCTAACGACTTTCAATAACACCAAACGAAGAAAACAGCTTTGTTAGCATAGCAGCTAACAACTACCCAGCCAACATTTGTATGTGGGGCCCATGTGGGTAGTAAATGGGCTGAAAAATAGGCCCTATATGGGATTGTCCATGGGTTCCACAATGGCCCAATGTCAATTGCCCACATGGATTCCATGCAGGATTACAATGGGTGTTAAATGGGTCCAATCTGGGCAACATAAACCAAAACCCATCTTGGCCCCAGGTTTAAGTTCTATGTGGGAACTACATGGGGACTCCATGGCATGACATATGGGTTGTAAGTGGGTTTGTCCACAGTTTCTATGTTGGCCCCATGCACTAATTTACCAGTAGTGACCCAACTAGGACCCACATGGGTAGCCCACATGGGGAGCCCATGAGGGACCTACTTAGTTGATCCAAGTGGGCCCCAGATAAGATGCCCACTTTGGACCCATACCCACTTGGTACCCAGGTAACTCCAGAACCCATGTGGGGCCCACATAACCATGTTGGCTAGGTAGCTAGCATAGCAGCTAACAGCTAGCTAGCTTAATTTGTCATGAAAACATTCACCAGGAAAATAATATTTTCATTGTAATCTTTTAACACCCAAAAGTTGCATTTCCTTCTGCAGGTACGTCAACAGTTTAGTAGTTAAGTTTGTTCTCTTGTTGCCAGCTGGGAGAGAAAATGTACCCAAAGAGTATACATAGAAGCAATAAGAGGCGAAACACTGGTGCTTTTTTTTTTTTTTGCAATGGCCGCTGCCGCCGATGCTTATTACATTTATAATATTTTATTGTTCAACAGAGGCCATTTCGCTATTAGTTTGACTTTTGTACGACACTTTGTTAGGCGGACGTTTTACTGGCGTCCAGTTGTCACTTTCAGTCCAAAATGGCGGAAGCGTAGCGATCATTGATGTAGCTACAAAACGCAAATAAGATGCTGTGCATGCGCCAGAGGAATTCCTAGAAATAAACAATAAATCATTATAAAATATAATAAATTACAGTATATGATCTATTTATAGTTAACTTTCACTTAGTCTTTATTTTTATTAATTCAGAATAATGAACGATTCCCAGAGAAACCCCAAAATGAGCCTATCAACAGAACTGTGTGTTCCACCAGCCTGACTGTGATTGGCTAAGGTTATTATGGGCTTGTATCACAGTTGATAAAAATAAAATCCTCTCTAAACCCAAGTCAATTACTCTTTCCTAGAGCTGTAAATCAGAGGGGATAACTTAACATGAGATCTTCTTTTATGCACTATAATTACTTCATTAAAACTTTAAAAATGCAAAAGTTAAAAACAGAATAAAATATGACAGTGAGATGGGATCAAAAGAATCCGAGACTGCTCCAGAATTTATGCAGCATTCACCCCAACATGAACTTTTCCAGCACTGTTAAAGAGATTCAGTGTTTCAAGGCAAGAGATTTTTAATCTCTTTATTTGGGTGCAAATAATTCACTATAGTCAACCAAGTCACTGCTTCATTCACTGTGTATTGAACAATGATGCATTGGCAGACAGTCCCATTGACTTCACAGTCCCATGGCACAGGAATAACACGTGAATTAATAAGATGGTTGGCATTTAACGTGAAACAGCAAGGGGAAAAAGTGCCCGACAACGACTCGCCGCGCAGATCAAACAACAAACCACTACAGACTTCAATTCAACCTTTATTATCTTGTTCTTTTCTGCTTTAAATTAATTTCCTCTCCTTTTTTTTTGTAACATCTGAAATAAATGAAAACATCCCGAACAGGAGTGATAATAAAGACTGACTTAATTTAAATTGATACATAATAACAAAAACAAAACAAACAGTAAAACATAACAGGTAATGTCTTTAACGTGTCTGTAAAACACTGTTCCAGCTCAGCTTGGTATGGTAGGATTTTGGCATCTTAATAGAAAATGCCTTCAGTTGGTTGCTTCGTCTTAAAAACTAAATATTCTCTTATTGCATTTGGCAGAAAAAAAAACACAAACAGGAACAAAATGCTGCTAAAAAAAAAAAAAAAAAAAAAAACACAACTTAAGAGACGTAATGCAATAGTGCCAATGTTTTTGAACTTTTTAGCTATTACAATATCCAGACAGTCGAGCACGCAAACATGTACACGCATCCACAAACGCACCCTTTCTCTCAAAATGTAAGCTGTCAGATTAACATCTATTCACTTCCCTGACTGGAGCAGATAAGTGTTCAAAAGCAAGCACACACACGCGCACACACACACGCACACGCACACATTTCTCATGAATCTCATGGACAAGAAAGAAAAAAAAAAACATTCAACATTGTAGCAATAACACAGACACTCCCGATATCATTATTATCTTCATCACATCCTCCTCCATTCGGTCATACTGTCATCACTCCTTTCATGCACACACAGGCAGGCAGGAGGGCACCTTGTACAGCGAGTAAATAAGTGATCATCATTAACATCATGACAATATATAATAACCAACTTGATTTCTCGAGTAAGAAAAAATACAATAGCGAGGTCAGTGTTTTGAAGGGCAAAAAAAAAAAAAAAAAAAAAAAAAGGACATCTCTGAATTTCCACAAAGTTTCACACATTTCTTTTTTTCTTTTAAAACAGAAAAAAAAATATGATAAACAACCGACGTACATCAACAAGGAGATACAATTTTGCTTGTCAAATATAAGAGCAGTGTGTAACTGATGGTGTGAAGGCTGCTGACATGGCGGGCGGGCGGCCGCTGGTTGTTAGCCAAGGCCACTGCTGTTGTAACATTTAGTCGTCCTGTGTAGTTGTTGTGTTGTAGCTCTGTTTCAAAAAAATGGAGGGATTTGTGGAGGATGATTCAACAACAAACCCAGAGGCATATAGTGCAAGTTTGGCTAATGTTGTTTCTGTTTAGATTTTTTTTTTTTTTTTACCCTGGGTCCCATGTTGATGGCATATTTCCACCAAGGTAGAGGTGTCGGTAGGTACCTACTAAAAACGCTCTCCTTTTCCAGATCTCAAAAAGGTTGCTGATCGTCCATTTGACTCAGTAGTGTGGCGCCATCCAATATTTTCTACAAACTCCAGATATCCTTCCCCCACTCTCAAGCTTTTCCGAAACATGAGAACTTAGAAGTACGCCAGCCAGGTCTACGAGGGCTCAGTCTGCAAGTCAGAATTTTTGAGATTCGACCATTAAATAGTAATACAAAAAAAGAAAAAGAAATCGTGGCACACTAAAAACAGCAATAGCTAAACTTGTTGACGTGTACGACTCTGGCTGAGCCTGTCTACAGTGCATGCCTGAGCGATCGGGTCTCTGAATGCAGATGGTGGGATTTTGGAGTAAAAAGACAAAGAGCTATCCAGTTGAGTCCTAAAGAGTTTAATGGATTTCACCTTTTTCCCCCGGTTCAAGTTTTACTGTTGTCTTCATTTAAAGTTAAGCGGTTTTTGATGTGTGAATATAATGTGTGCATGTACTGCATGTAGCCTGTGTGTAGTATGAGTGTTGGGTAATTCATGTCATCTCTATGTGTAAATAAATACAGAGCGTGACATGTGTATTACAACTTGGGTGTAAAATGTGTGTGTTTGTCAGTCGGCCCCTTAGATGGAGTCAGCCCCCCCGCCCAGCAGGTCCCCTGGCAGCAGTGAGGCGGGGCTGCCCATCTGGTGACGATCGTCGAGTGCCGGGGAACCCCATAGGCTACTGCTGGAGTACCCGGCCCCGCCCATCCCCCCCCACAGACCCTGCCTTCCGGCCTCCACGCCCCCGGCTCCTCCGCCCACCCCGGTCCCGTTGCTGCTCCACTGGGCGAAGATGCCCAGCCCGGGCCCCTGGGTGGCGGACTGGTCCGATGAGCTGCCTGTGCTGTCCAGACTCTGCCACCCGGAGCTGGGGGGCCCGGCTCCTCCGTTTCCTGCTCCTCCAGCCACGGAGCCTCCTTCTACTACTCCTCCTCCTCCTCCTCCACCTCCACCTCCTCCTCCTCCCCCGCCGCTGCTGCCTCCGGCTCCGGATCTATCGCAGCTTCCTCCGTTACCGTTGGCCCCCGCTGCGGAGGAGGCGGTAGGCCCGGAGCCTGCAGAGCCGGGTGTGGTTCCTCCGCTCCCTGCTCCTCCGGCCTGGGAATGTGCAATGTAGCGAGCCACATCCTCCTCGCTCACAAACTCCGCCAAGATGGTGGTGTTACCCAGAACACACCTGATACAAACAGAAAATCCGTCAGTCACTCTTTAATAGTGAATGGGTTTTAAAAATGTTTATAAAGTAAAAAAACTAAAAAAGAACCACAACGAGCGATTTACACTGGGTTTTATTGAAATAACGCTAGCTGAGTCAGAATTATCTGTGCCAAGTTTGGAGTTATATGTATACTAAAATTAAAATTGCTGCTTTTGTGAATTGAGTTTGGTGGCTTTGAAGACAGCGCTATAACGGCTTCAGTTGTCCGTAGGAAAGGGCTGTCTGATTGTGAGATAAAGCATCTGTGTACGGGTGCAGCAGAAAAACACATTTTAGCCACCTGAATACATTTTTTTTTATATCAGTTTAAGTGTTCCGACAGGGAAGCCTTCATATTGCTGTCTTCAAAGCCAACAGACCAGACTCCATTGACAAAAACAGTAATTTGACCTCACAGAACACAGGAGTTGTTGGTCTACCGCTGCATCGATCGGTTAGGTTGTTTGCGTTATTATGTGACTTTCAGATCTGAACTAACGTTGCGTCCACAGCAGCACATTGCTTAGCTTCCGTGCTGGTACTACTGTCTGCTTCTCCAAACTGGGAGCAAGCCGACCGCCATCTAACTGTTACTGTATGTAACGTTAACTATAAGGATGTATAGAAACTGTACATGTAGCAGCGTCATCATGCAGAAACCTACGTCAGGTCATGTGGGAAAATTTTTTTAGAAGGGCTTGCTGGGAAAATAGCATTTTGATGCTAAAACATACATACTACTTTCACCATAATTTGAATGTTTGAATATGAATACATGAGGGACACTATTGGGAAGCTACACAATGATATAAAAAACTCAAAAAAATAATAATAATAATAATAATAATAATAATAATAATAATAATAATAATAATAATGGACCCGCCCTTTAATGGTTACATATTAGTAGTAATGGTGAATTGATTGAGGTTTAATGGTAACAAGAAGCTTCATACCATGCCCACATACTGTTGTAGCAGTTAACAACTTGAAATTTACTTAAAAAATTAGATGAGAAGATCGATACCATTCTTATATCTTTATATAATTATTGAAACTATGTCAGCAGATGGTTAGCTTAGCATAAAGACTTGAAATAGGGGGAAACAGCTAGCCTGGCTCTGTCCAAAACGTAACTAAATCCACTAGTACCTCTATAGCTCAATAATTAACATCATGTTTCTTTGGTACAGATTACAAACAACAAAAATGAGAACAAATGAGATATGTTTGAATTGTTCTGGTTTCAGTTACATATTTATCATACAGATATGAGAGTGATATTATTAAGATGTTATCAAAACAACAAACTTACATGTGGAGTGCGCTCTGGGCCTTGGCTGCCTCCTGTTTGGAGCCGTAGCGAATCAGAGCGGTGCCCTGGGTCAGGCCAAGGTGAAAGGTCAGCAGAGGGCCGTGCTGCATGCAGATGGTCCTCAGAGTAGAGCCATCAATCTGCAGGAAACATACCAGATGGAAGACGGTGAACTTAAGTAGACGGGTTGAGGTATGAAATTCAGAGTTTCCATGTGGAATTACTTTTTTTATTCATGCATGATCTTTACAAAAAAACATTAAAACAAAACAATTCCTCTGTTTTCCCCCACAGTAGTTGTTTTTGTAAAATGTGTCTGTGTTTACCTGTGGCGTGAGGTTGCTGAGCACCAACCAGCAGCTTTCCCGAGAGCTGCCGTCACTCCAGGTCGAGGCTGCAGAGAGAGAGCAAACAGAAGAAGAAAAAAAAAAATGTGAGTGAGAGTTTTCCACATTCCCTATAAACACAATCACACTCTGTTCTTCCCCTCGGCTTCACAGATGTAATAAATGATGAATGACTTTCCCTGCTGCTTCCACCGAGGCTCGGCTTCTCTTCCAAATCAAATATAAATGACTCTTAAGTTCAAAAGAGCACCGTGTTGCAGCTCGGCAATCAGAGCCAGTCGTTTTATCTCCTGTGTACATTTAAATCTGATGAATATTTCATCAAGCGCTGTGCCCTAGATGAGGAAAAAGGACAACATTGTAACCAAAACAGCGTGAAAAATGCGTCGGGGCATTACCAGTGGTGCTGGAGCCACCGCCCCAGCCCCGGCCAGCCAATCGAGGGGCTCCTCCGGACCAAGGGGAAGGCGATGGCTGCTTTTGACTAGCTAGTCCTGGAGGAGGGCGGGACAGCTGGGACAGCTGGCTCTGGCTGCTGCCGCGGTTAGCTTTCCAGGACTTGTGTCCGATGGGCTCTGGGGGCCAGCTGGTCTTGTAGTCTGTGTACTTTGCTGTAAGGGTTACAGAAAAATGAATGAGGGTCTGGAGGGGTTGTATACTGGTGGATATAATGCCAATATGTAACAATAACACCACTGTAATTAAGAAGAACTTTCAACAGTTAGAACAAAGACAAGATGACGTCGCAATAAGACGAGTGTAATGCTGCGTTCACGAGGACTCGCTTGAGTTTAATCGCTGGGATCACTTGTGTTCATTCGCATCACTCGCGCTAGACGTGCCGGAGAAGAGGGGGAGGCTTACCTCATGTAGATACTAACAATGTTTCATCAACCACGGCCGAAATAACCACTATTGCGGCTTTGTACATGTTGTGGAAGTCCCAGATATGTAGGAAAACCAAACGCCGTCATGAACCATAAATGTGCTGTGATTTAATTGCAAAATACGGATCAAAAAGACGCCGAAATAACTGCATAACGATGCAGATTTGTAAGAAGTTTGAATTCATGCTTTGTCAGGTCTGTCACAAGATGACAAGCAAACAACTTTTGAAATGCTTGTTTTCTGAATGGAGTTCGGACTGATAAGTGCCAGGCTATGCTAACTTTGTATCTGCTCCATCAACA
The DNA here is from genome assembly GCA_916701665.1 of Sebastiscus tertius. Taxonomy (NCBI): domain Eukaryota; kingdom Metazoa; phylum Chordata; class Actinopteri; order Perciformes; family Sebastidae; genus Sebastiscus; species Sebastiscus tertius. The sequence goes on from CAKAOH010019313.1 coordinate 12,007, forward strand.
CCCAACATAATGTCATCTAGGCATAAATACGGCAGCGACGTTGTTGTGACATCTCTAGTTTATACACATACATTTATACAGTTTCGTCCGGTCGATGTACATTTGTGCTATCGTACTTCCCGGTGCCCACAGATGGCTACAATATTTTTTTAAATCCCTTTGATCCCTCTGATTCGACAACGTCAGAACATCAATGACGACAGGAGGAGAATCTCGACACTAATAGGCTTTTGCTATATCAGCTTTGTATGTAATTGCGAAAGGTTTGCTTTACGTTTGGTGTGAATACCCCATAAGAGAAGATTGCTACCAAATTTACAGTTGTTAAGATGTAATGTCATTATGTCCATCTCTTGAAGGCTTCTCCTACATCTACCGTGGCTTTCTCTTGTTTGACATCATCAAAAACAACTTTAATCACTTATAATACTGCATCAAGCATACGCTTTTCCAGCATTACAAATTATCCAGCTTGTTGAAGCACATGGTGCATGTGGTCCACTTTTAACAGCAAACTAGCCAAGCCACCGTGTTCAAGTTATTGTGTCTCAAGTGAGTGACTTCAGATCAGGACACAGCTGAGCTAACAAGTACAAGTCACATGTAAGTTGTGACTTGTATCATTCAGTTATATACAAAAAATATTTGGAATACATCAAGACAGATTATATGTGAGGGACAATCAGAAACAGTGAGGCAACTAACGATTATTTTCATTAGCAATTAACCTGCTGATTATTTTCTCAATCGATTCATTATTTTATCTATGAAATGTCAGAGGATAGTGAAAAATCACAATCGTGTTTGACATTTGAAAAATGACTTAAAACGAATAATCAATGGCCAAGTTACCGATTATTTCTCTCAGAGGTCCAGTTATGAATTAATTGACGTTTCTAATTGAAAGATAAAGCAACACCAGCCCAGAAGTGAGATGTGAGTGTTTGTGTGTGGTTACCTGAGTTGTGTGCGTTGTTGAGGGGACTGTCTGAGGCACTGTAGGGCCAGGCACCAGGTGAAGGCAGCAAGGTGTTGAGGGGAGGGGTGGAATCTGCAAACACGTCAGTCAGTCATGAAAATATGTCTTACAACTATTCCAACAAATTACAAACATATCTATTTTGTTTAATCTGTATGCAAAGTGAACACAAAGCAAACTTGTACAAAATTAAACAAAATGAAAAAATATATAAACACAGTGAAGCTTAGAAAAATATTTTCCCTTGTGCAACATGGCAAGAAATGGTACAGGAAAAACAACCATAAAATATAAACGGTAAACTAACTAACTACACGCCGTATTGTAGTGATAATGAGGCAGTGGAGCTGTTAAAATGCTTACCAGTATTGTCTTGTAACAACTGGTGCTCAGTATCATTAAGGTTGGGGGACACTGCGTTTCCCATCATGCTCCCTGGGGTCATGTAAGGGTCAGAGTCAGGGTCGACACGGTCGATTCCCTTCCAGGGCACGCCAGGCTGGAACTCTAGAGAAGAAACACACATGTGGCCTGTTAGACATACAAAGTGCACATCTGGCCTTCAAAAAATGAACTGACATTACCAACAGAATGGGAGGAGGTTACAGTTTTGACGTTACTTCAAAGACATCTATGTATTGTGTTGCAGAGATATCTACTGAGATTAGCATGCTCACTAACTACCCCCGTCCCGTTCTTTGTTGTAATACCACTTGTTCCTCGAGATAGTGAGTCACTGTCGCGCTTGTCCATGTGCGTTTTGTATTAGTATGTTTATAGTGTAGTTTAGATATATTAAATTCAAAGCAACCTCGCCCCCACCGCTGCTGGGAGGCTGCTTTGCCGGGAGAACATCGTCCGGCGGCACCAGAAGGCGGACTGAGCTTCCGTTAACAGTTAGCTCGGATTCAGCCACAGCAAACCCCAGCAACGGGGCGCTGATCCCGGGGGACCGCCCTGCCTCCCCTCCTAATCAGCAAACTTTCTGTTGCTGCCGTTTCACAGCTTAGACCCAGCACTCCACCAGCCCGCACTGACTTTTGGCGCTGGGGTTTTCGCTGGCCGAACACAAGCCGCCACAACCACTAGCCGAAGCTCGTCACCTGGAGCTGCCGCATACTCCCGTCCTGGTGAAGCAGTACCCCGTCGGCAGGGAGGTCGAAACAAAAACACAAGCCGTTCCATTGTCTCTGCCATAAACAAACTATGGAAACGTTACATGGACCGCACAGCCCCTGGTTAGTGTCACAGTAAACACAAAGATGGCGTAAACTACAGGCCAATGCCATACGAGAAGATTATAAGATAGCAGAGTTATTTTGACCGGCTCTCGGAGTTTCAGTAGTTTGGTTGAATTTTACATATTCTTGCCCTGCTGTTATTTAGTAGTTGGCTTTTTTTATGTAACGGATGACTGTAAATTTAGATTGTATGGCTCCAGTAGTAGAGGTGAAATGCTGCCCCCTATTTCTTTGGAGCAGGTACACATTGCACCTTTAAAGTTAGAAAGAACACATTCCCAAATTGTTCTTCTCCTGGTTATTAAAACATAGAAATGATTTCTTCTCCTTTTTGTCTTATATTGAACCTTGTGGGATCCTTTAGCTCAGGTTATCACTTTAACTACAACTATTCACTAACCAGGGGGCCAGCTGGGCGTGGCGGTAGGCTTGGCACCCATCTTGTTGCCAGGGGTGCGATGCCAGTTGTCTCCTAGCCCGTCTCCAACCATCATGTCATACTGAGAGTAGGGCGAGCCTCCCGGCATCTTCATGGGGGTGGCGGGACCTGGAAGGTGATGAGAAATGTACGTTACATCACTGAACACCAGATGGGTTCACTAATCACCGTAATATGTTCACGTCTCACTTCACGCCTCAACACCCTCTCATTCCACGTCTTATCAAACCTTAGTAGAAAATAAATAAATAACATCCCACCGTTTTTGTGGAATGCGTTCTCAGGTGAAGAGGTGTCTGGAGAAGAGTGTCCTTCCATCATCCATTTGAAGCGGGACTGCTGAATCCCCAGGTCCTTCATGCCCCCAGGCCCCCCCACTACAGAGCCGCCCAGATCCAGACCTGGGAGGTTCACCCCAGAACCAAACCCTGATCACAGGAAGAGACAAAGAGAACAGAGGGACATTTTTTTTTTAACATTTAGAATAGTTCTATCTAGAAACCTTAAAATAACACGGCAACTTACTCTAAATTCATTAACAGAAAAGTCAAAGTACAACATAAATCACAGCGCTAAACAAGTATAGCTAAACCTGTGATCTCTGGGAAATGTAGTGCACACACACTACAATGGAGTGAGCTTTTCATTTTTATAAAACCAGTGTAGGAACAAGCGCTCACCGGAATATGGTCCGAGATTTTTCTGGTGCATGTCCATCACAGATCCCGCCAGGCCTGGGTGGGGCAGGGAATCAGCCCCGGGCAGTTTGGGACCCCCTCCGACACCTCCACCATGGTGGGATGGGGAGAGTTTGGAGCCTAAACCTCCGACCTGCTGCTGCTGTCTCTGCTGCTGGAGCACCGCCATGATCCTGGCCAGCTGAGGACACACAACAAAAAACAAGGAGTCAGCAGCTGGAAGGAGTAAGAAGGTAAGAAGTGACAAAAGAGCGAGTGATGTTTGTGTGTACCTGTTGAGGGTCAGCCTGCTGCCGCACGTTCGGTGGGAACTTCCTCTGGTTTTGCAGCAGCTGCTGTTGCTGCTGCGGCTGCTGCTGCTGCTGGAGGAGGAGCTGACAAGCCTGAACAAACACAGGCAGGACGAGACGGAAAAAGAAACAAAAGGAGAAGTGAGACGGCAACAGAGACAAAAATGCAATACATTTTCAAGCTTTGCACTGGACAAACCCACGTGTCAACTGATTTTTTTTTTACCTCCACTGGGAGGTAATAATATCTAAATATCTGGGCAGTGAGTCAGAACTGTAGTAAAAGTTTGTTTCACAAAAATACATTTGTATCTAGGGCTGCAACTAACGATTATTTAAATGTCAATTAATCTGTTGATTATTTTCTCGATTAGTTGTTTGGTCTATAAAATTTCAGAAAATGGTGAAAATTGACAATCAGTGTTTCCTAAAACTCAAGATGACGTCCTCAAATGTCTTGTTTTGTCCACAACTCAAAGATATTCAGTTTACGGTCATAGAGGAGTAAAGAAACCAGAAAATATTCACATTTAAGAAGCTGGAATCAGAGAATTTACGAAATTACTCAAACCGATTATCAAAATAGTTGCCGATTAATTTAATAGTTGACAACTAATCTATTAATATTTGTATCACAGAATTTAGTAAAATGTGTGGTTTGAAATAAGTGTGATCCTACCATAACAATGTCTAAAGACATTTGATGATGACAGGGTTCTGACACTGTTTCGATTTGGGTTTTGAGTATACTTTTAGGGAGTAATTCTTAAGTATCAGAAAATGTGAGATGCAGGAAGAGTAAAATCCCAATTTGTTGACATTTACTGTATATGTATATACACACAATGTACAATCATATGTGAAAACTATTTAAACATGTCTCTCTTTTCCTACATTTTTATGAAATGTCCAAAATGTGCAGGACTAAGAGATGATCTCATAATTTCTCCATATATTTCCAGACTCAGCAGACCTGTGATGGAACTCTGCAGTGACTTTCAGAGATAAATAGTGCTGCTTCTCACCAGCTGAAACTGGATGTGAGGTGGGTAGATGCTGCTGAGCATGGCAATATGCTGGGGGGACAGCTGTGGAGGGAACACACCTCCCCCGACTCCTGCCACTCCTCCCACGCCGCCAACACCCCCCACGCTCCCGCTGGGAGGGGGCATCTGCTTCAGCACGGAGCCTGGCACCTGGAGTCAGACACACAATGGCAGGCAGGCACACCTGTTACCACAGAAACGCGTTGCTGCTGTAACCACTAGCAACCCCATTAGCTTACTGCCTCCCCGATTAACATTGATTCGCTTTCATGTTCTCATTAACTGTTGTTAACAAGTGCCTCGACCCGAGTGACTGAATGGAATTGATTCAATTCCTGGAGAAGACATGCGTTTCACTTTGTATTCTTTAGAAGTAACATGATCAATGTTGTCCTGAAGAGAGATTATGCGCTCTAGGTACCGCACCGACTAATAGACACAGCCAGCAGCAGACCACGCTGTGTATGCTCATAGACATAAGAATCAGACTATTACACACAATATCAGGAAGTTCACTAAAAAAAGACAAGTCTGTGAAGTACGCAGTCGACCCTTTGTGTGATCTGGACATACTTGCGTTGATCCCACATTGAAGCCAACTTACAAATAACGTTCTCTCCACCATCACCTCACTGCAAGTTTTCACCTTAAAAATCAATATATGTGAAGTGCATGGAGAAACAAGCGTCATCAAATATATGACAAAAGCATTTTCCCACAAAATAGGAGTTACCAGATGATCATAACAAGAAGAGCCACAGACATTGCCCTCACAAGCACGACTGTAGAGTAGAGCTGACCGATAAATCGTATTTTCATCGTCATCGCGATGTGAACATGCGCGATAAACACATCCCAAAAGGCTGTATGAAATGCGATGAATAAGAAATTATTATATTTAGGATTACCGAAACCCGTTATTAAACGGGCCGCGGGGCTAAAGACTGGAGTATTTATTATCACGCTGCAGCATCTCCCTGCTCTGCCGGAGCTCTCTACACACAAAACACACAACAAAGTCAGTGAACAGCTGATCAGAGAGGTGAGAACTACGCTCGCTACTGCAAGTAAGTGCAATAAAACGTTGCAAGTGTAAAGCCAAGATACGTTATCGTTACACCTGTTCGACAAGCATAAACATGATGAAACGGGAGAAAAGCGATATTTCAATCTGCTCGGTGATGCGCTGTTGTTGACAAGGGTGCGGACTACGGAGCCTCCGTGTTATTAATTTATTATCTTCATAAAGTATAGGAGCAACGTAACCCTCAGCTACACAAGCTAAAACAAAAGCTGGCAGTGGGCTATGTAGTCTAACTGTTAAGGTTAGTTTGCCATGAATCTTGTAAACTTATCTGCTGGCTGAGACAAAGCAGCCCCTCTTCCCTCTAGTAGTGGTAACAGTACCTGCAGTGGTTCACATCAGCAGAGGGAGGAGGACAGAGGACAGAGGACAGGAAGACAGAGGACAGGAGGAAGGACTGATACTGACTGATGTCAGTGTTCTTCAGTCTTTATAAACTTCACTCAGTATTTTAATGTCAGGAATATGCTTTATGTTATTAACATTTTAGATTTGTTTCCAGTGAGATATTAATGAGTTTATATGGTGACCATGCTGATGTAAACATTACTGTTGCTGCTCTAGAAACAACATTTAGCCTAGTTAGAATTAAAACATATCTATGTGTATAGCTAATATGCACACTTCAATATTTGTTTATTTATTGCAAGTCATATTGTCATCACAATATTGAACAACATTATGTTATCGCACATCGCAGGTTTTCCTCATATCGTGCAGGCCTACTGTAGAGGTGGGCATTGCAGCAAGTTAAACTAATTCACCCTTCGCTAAGCCCCTTGGTTACTACTGCCAGGCCTGTCAAGCTTTCGCACCCGCCACGTCAATATGGTGTTTTCAACGATATCAGTGAGGAAATAATGGCAGATTTTTGGAATAATCGTTCTGAAATATCGGAGAGAAGTAGACAGAAACCATATGCATTTGAGAGCTATATTCACAGTAGCCTATAGGCTAATTTGTCGGCGGAGTATTGTGAACTGAAATGGAAGGAAAAGCTCACCGGTCCTAATGCAAGGGTCAGACACCCCGGCTCTTGACAACTCACATGAAGGACAAAACATATACGGGAACAACATTTTTCTTGCACAGCAGGGTAAGTCAATATATTGTTTGTTTTCAGCTAAGTTAATGTTTAGTTATAACTCCCGATAGCTTTCATTATCTTATATAAATCAATTTTTTTTTCCATTTGTTTAAAGCGTGCCTGGATATGGGCCTTACAAATTAAGAATAAACATAATATAAATAAATATAATATAGAATAATATGAAAGCTTGACCGGCCTCCTGTGCCTAGTTACGGTTGCCAACGTAGGATTGGACAGTAGCCGTTCTAGGGAGGGGCTTCGTGAAGGGTCAATTTCCAAGATTAAGTTATTCTGCCTTTAATTGCTTACTTAAATACGACTCACGCCACAACTAACACTGTTTAACACCAACAGTCAACCCATGTACTTCACGTAGACAGCAAAAGCATTAGTACCTGAGGCGACAGGAACTGATGAGGCACTTGCGCTCGTATCCCTGGGGACTGGTTTATGGGTGGGACACTTGGCTGGTGTCTTGACTGAGCCATCCCTCCGCTACTGCCAAAGATACTGTGACCGCCCTGTGATCGAAGATAGAGAATTAAACCTTGGAGGACCCATAACAGTGGAGACATACTGTATACATGAAAAACAAACAGACTACACACAACATGACAGACTGGAGGAGGACAATTTGGGGGTATAATTGTATGATTATCTTTCGAAAAACGGAAAACCACAAGAAGCTAATGTAGAAAATGGCAGGACAGAAACAAGAGGCGCGGTTATCTTACTTGTCTAAAGGGAATAGTGTGGTTGAAGAGGGAATGGGGCTTGTAGACAGTGGGTGGTGAGTACAAAGAGCTAGGACCCTCCTCCCCAAGGCACCAATCCTGATTGGTCAAAGGCAAGGTCTGTCACAGTGACAGCCAATGGGAGACCAATTTGAGTGGTGGTGAGGGGGCGGGGGGAGGATGGGGGAAGATTGAGACAGGGAGGAATGGGGCAGACCAGAAAGAAGAGGTAGAATCACAAGAGGAAATAAAGAATAGTAAGAAAGGACAACATGTTATCTAGACATGAGAAAGACATAGAAGACACGGACTGCTGAGGCAGCAGTGAGACATTACCTTGTCGTAGTAGGACCCAGCATCCCCAGGTGCAGCCTCTTTGGATCCAGGTTGACGATAAGCCATCCCCCCTCCTGGTCTTCCTCCCTTCCTCATGTCTCCATTGTAATCGTTCATACCCATACCCATGCCCATGCCCATGCCCATCCCCATGCCTCTTTTCTCTGCATCCATCTTCTTCTCCTGGTGAGAACCCGGAGCCAGGTCAATATTTGGGCCACTGGGGTCATCATTCTGTCAAGCAGGAAAGGCCACCATCATCATCATCATGAACATCATCATTATGAACATCGTCATGTAGGAAATAACCAATCTGTTAAACGGCTGTACATTTTTGCTAATAACTGCGTGGGTAGCGTACAAAACAAACAGGGATAGACAATATTTTTAAGCAATGGCACCACGGGCCACCACGGGCCACAAAGCCCCTAAATTTGATGGCCAAAGTACATTTTTGGTGGCCCAAATGTAAATGTGGGTAAAAAAGAAAAAAAAGAAAAAGCAATTTACTGCAACTTAGCACAGCCTTCCTTATCTGTGACAAAAGAAAATATGTAATCATTTATTTAAATTGAAAACTCAATTTCTTTGTTCTCTCAGTCTCTTAGTGCACGCACTACAAAAGATGGTCTATCTTTTTCGCATAAAAACTCAATTCAAATGATTAGGAAATAAAGTATTGTATTTTTTATTTAAATATTTGCATAAGTAGTTTTAATTACGCTCTTTAATTATCCACATTTCAACTTCACAAATCATCCATTGTGGCACTTTCAAAGCGAGTGAAAACAGAACGTCTGACAAAGTTAAGTCGCGCTGTGCAGTGCTGCATCGCTCGCGGCAAGTTAGAACACTCGAACAACGCAATCAAAACTGATTTCATCGCTGACGCTCGCTCGCACCATATTCAATACACAGTTTATGGTTAGAACACGGACACCGTAATCTCATTGAGATACGCAGTCTCATTTTCAAAAGAGTCTCGATGAAACTTGGTACGGATATTTGGTAGACACAGAGTAACCTTTTGTGGCCACAGGCCATGGTTAATGTTGAACCCTGACAAAGCATTTGAAAAGGAGGAAAGCTTTGACGTTTCCCTGCCACAATAACACTATACCAATGCTAAGACTTTATTTATCTTACCAGCCCCATGTTAGAGAACTGTCTGTTGATGGGGCTCATCCAGGAGTCTCCTCCGCCAGCCTTCAGTGGACCCTGAGAGACGAATACAAAGTGATTAGACAATGATTTCACAAGTTCTACAAGGGTTTTAACTGAAAAATTATAATTTAGATTAATGCAATAACATTGCCATACAAACCTGTGGATATTTTTTTTTACAGCTTTCCCAGAGTGGTACGAATTCATACAATTAATTACATTAGTTCACCTAAGCACATTTCTGAGATGTCCATGAGATCAAATAGTGGCAAAGTAGTGGCATAAATTACATCCATGCCTTAATTCAACATAATTCTAAAAACAAAAAGTTACATTTTAGTGTTTTTCCTTTATCAACATTTATTTTCCCGACCCACCTTGCTGCTGGGCTTCTTCCCAGGGTGGGTCTGTCCCCAGCCCCCATTGCTTCCCTGTCCCCAAGACGAGCCGCTTCCCTGGGAGCCGGCGCTGTTCCACATGCCACCTCCCTCCTCCTCATCCTCCCAGCTTGAGTGACGCGAGGCAGCCACAGGGCCCTCTTTATCCCCCCAGCCATCTTGCATAGACTTTGAACCTGGAAGAGAAAGGGGTCATACTGAATATCACCATCAGACTGTGAAAAAGCAATTAACAGATCTGAAACTGATAGCAATTTCTATGTTTTCTAAAGATGGCAAATGCAATGCATCTGCCATCTTTAAGTTAACCTGGCAGAAACAACACAATCCTCAAAATCAGATTAAATGGATATCCCACAGATAAAATAATTGTCAGATGTTTTCACCACATAATGCTTTAGCTTTTATTTGATTTTCTAACCGGGTTTGATGGGGTTGGGAGAAGGGTTTCCCCAGCCCGATGTCTTCCCTCCAGCATCTTCAGGGTCTCCCCAGCCAGTAGGGGCTTCAGTAGTCTTTCCCCAAGCTGTCGTGCCGTTGTCGACTGTAGGACTAGTTGGAGAAGTACCACCCCAACCTGATGAACCTGCAGACACACATGGACAACAGGTTACGATGGAGCAAGCTGGTAGAGACATGCAGGCTGAGCTGGCACTAAGTTTTGTTTATGTAGTTTGATGTCACCTCAGCTGTTGTGTTTGTTTACAGAGCAATGGCGAAAGGCCTTTAAAAATGATTAGCAAAGGACTAGGGCAACTCTCTTCCTCACATGTACTTTTTTTTATGAGTTATTGGCTTGATGTGGTGGTTCTCTGCAGTCATAGTATTACCCAGAGAATAATCACTGACAGAAAATGTGCTTTTATTAGAGCTATCAATCGATTAAAATATTGAAACATGATTAATTGCATGATAATCCAGGATTAATCACAAATTACTCGTACATTTGTTATCTTTTCAAAATGTACCTTAAAAGGGAGATTTGTCAAGTATTTAATACTCTTTTCAACATGGGAGTGGACAAATATGCTGCTTTATGCAAATATATGTATATATTTATTATTGAAAATCAATTAACAACACAAAACAACAACAGATATTGTCCAGAAACCCTCACAGGTACTGCATTTAGCATAAAAAATATGCTCAAATCATAACATGGCAAACTCAAGCCCAACAGGCAACAACAGTTGTCAGTGGTCTGACTTGACTATGACTTGCCCCAAACTGCATGTGATTATCATAGAGCGGGCATGTCTGTAAAGGGGAGACTCGTGGGTACCCATAGAACCCATTTTCATTCACATATCTTGAGGTCAGAGGTCAAAGGAACCCTTTGAAAATGGCCATGACAGTTATTCCTCCCCAAAATGTAGCACAACTTTGTAGTGTTATTTAGCCTCCTTCATGACAAGCTAGTATTACATGTTTGGTACCAATGGATTCTTTAGGTTCTAGTTTCATATGTTACCAGTACCATCACTCTAGCTTTAAAACTGAGCCCGCTACAACCTCCGAAAGATCGATTGTGTTCATGTGTTAAAGAAATTAGTGGCGTTAAAACCGTTTTGCGTTTACGTTGACAGCCCTAGTTTTTACCTCAGCTGTACTCAGCGACAGAACCATGGCGGAGTACTGTTAATGTGGTTTTGAGATGAAACTGCAGAGATAGCAAGCAGGTGGCTGGCTGAACAACGACTACATCTCTCAGTTGTCATTTTGATGCACTAAACCTCCAAGCTAACCTATAAACAGGAGACAAACTGTTCCCGTAATGGCAGCAGTTGTACTAGAACATTTTTGAGTTGTTCACTTCTCTGTGATTTTCACACAGACAATCGATAAGGAGCATTTGTCAAAATGCTTCAACATCTTTAGCCGTCAAATTGCCAAAGCTGTAGATTCATCTTGGAATTTCTTTATGACAACTTTAAAATCACTATATTATGGTCAAATTGAGAGTTTGTGGTGTCTTACCAATAGCTGAAGTTTTTCCAGGTCCATGGCCAGTGTTGAAGTCTCGGTTACCTCCAAGCCCTGCAGCCTGCCTGTTGGGCTGCTGCTGTATTGGAGGTGCCTGCTGCTGTTGCTGTTGCTGCTGCTGCTGCTGCTTAGCCTGAGCCTGTGCCTGAGCTTGAGCCTGAGCCTGAGCCTGAGCTTGAGCTTGAGCTTGAGCCTGAGCTTGAGCTTGAGCTTGAGCTTGAGCTTGAGCCTGAGCCTGAGCCTGCTGGCCATGAGGCTGCTGGCCATGAGGCTGCTGGTCATGCAGCTGCTGCCCAGCAGGGGCACTGTTCTTATCCCACAGGTTGACCGGCTTGTAGCTGTAATGGGTTGGGTCTCCCCATGCTGATGTTCCATCATCAATCTCGTTCTTCCTGCTTATAGACTGCGGTGAGGGTTCCTCCCAGCCGCTCGGTTCAGATCCGCTTCCACCTCCTCCGGAGCCGCCAGGGATGGGCCCCGAGGTCCAGCCTGAGCTTTGGTTCTGATTCTGAGCTTGAGAGATGGGCTTCCTCCCCCCGCCCCCTTGCATAGCCCCTTGGTCCAACGCTTGCTGCCGCTGTGGATGCTGATTGCGGGGCTGTGATTGTTGCTGTTGCAGTTGTGCCTGCGGGCCTGTGATGGAGCCCGGCTGGCTGTTTGGCATCTGGTGCATTTTGTTTCCTCCACTCCAACCTTGATGGGGTTTGGACCCCATGCCCCCGACACCCATCCCCCCTCCTCCACTACCTCCTCCTCCCCCTGTGCCCCCTGCTCCCCAGGTTCTCCGAGGAGCACCTTCCTCCCAGCTCCCCCAACTACCCACACCTGAATCCCCACCTGAGTTTCCTCCTCCGTTCTTCCTCTCATCCTCCCATCCCCCTCCACCGCTATTTGATTTGGACTGCTGCTCTCCCCAGTCCCTACCTGCCCCGGCCTTCGGTCCTGATCCCCACCCGCTCCCTCCTCCATTCCCTCCCATTTCTTTCCACCCCCCTGTCCCTTTCTCCTCCTTATTTCCTCCCCAGCCTCCACTCGCTGGGTCACCCTGTTGCCCATGATCACCCCATCCTCCACCATTTCCTCCTCTACTACTGTCTCTCCATTCCTCATTCCCCCAGCCCTTGGCCTGCTGGCTGTCCCCAGCCCCCATCCCTCCTCCACCCCAGCCTGTAGCCTTCCCCTGCTGGCTATGTCCTGGCATTGACCCTGGCCCCATACCAGGTCCTGTTGGGGTCACTGGCCCAGATTGTGAGACGCCAAGATTCCTCATGTTGGGGCCTGAAGGTGGTGGGGCTCTCCCAGACAGAGAGGCCCCACTACTGCTACTGTTGCTGCTGCTCTCCCAGCCCTCTCCAGAGGACCCCGCTGATGGAGGCAGGGAGGGACTGACCCCTGGACCCAAAGAATCAGTGTTTTGAGTCCTGGGTCCACCAGAATATTGAGAAGAACCACCAAGAGACGATGCGTGTTTCGATGTAGCTGATGTCGATCCACCTTTACTCTTTCCTCCTTCAAAGTCCCAGGATGTGTTTTGTCGGATCTGCGTTTGGCCCCAGCCTGTGTTGGACAGGACCCGAGGGTCCAGATCAGACCGGCTGAGCAGGTTCTGTAAGGCAGCTTCAGCATTAGGTGCGGGGCGGGGAGGATGGCTGTGACTACTGTTAGGCCTGCTCCCGTTTCTGGAATTTCCACCACTGGATGAAGATCCTCCATGTGCTCCCTGTCCGTCTACTCCCCCACCCCATTCCCCTGTTTCACTCTCCCCCTTCTGATTGTCCCAAGCTCTGGTCATAGTGGTGGCTGTTGAGGAAGAGGAGGAGGTGGCCGGGGGGTTGCCAGCTGTGCTGCCCCCACTACTGCTGCTGTTACTGCTGCAGGCTCCACCAATTCCCTCACCTCCTGGATTAGCTCCACCAACACCAGTGGAGCTCCCACCCCAATCACCACCAGAAACCCCTCTCTCCCCTCCGACTCCTGATGACCCCCACCCTCCCTGAGATACCCCGGAGGTTTGACTACTGTTTCCCCCAGTTCCAGCACTGCCCCAAGCATTAGCCCCACTAGTGGAACTCTGATACCCCCAACTCGAGGTCCCATTATCTCCTTCAGCAGCTCCGAATCCACCTGTGCCACCTCCTCCACCCTCCCATCCATCAGTCCTTGAGGCACCCGTTTTGGAGTTAGCTGCAGGGTAAGAAGACTGGCCTCTCCATGAGGAGGCAACGCTGTGGTCTCCCACACTCATCTCGCCTCCTCCCGCACCACGGTCCATTCCTCCCCCAATCCCTTCCCCCCCTGCGATTTTTGGTCCCGCTGATTCGCTGTCCCACTTTCCCCCTCCCATCTCTCTGTCTCTGGATTGCATTTGGTGAAGTTGCCGCTGATGGGTGCTTGATTGATTCACAGATAAAGGTGGGTGACCCCCCAGCACCCCGACTGCCCCGCCTCCCTGGCCCAGGGAAGCAGAGTTGTTGGCAGACAAAGACCCTCCAGGGCCCTGGTGATGGAAGGAAGACGGACCTCCTTCCGCTGCAGCAGCGGGCCCATCCTGCTGCACCAGGGCAGGCCAGGCCGAAGGGTTGGCATTTGGATTGAAGTTGGCACCTGGAATCCCACTGCTGCCGTCGACGGGGCCACTGGCGTCATGGCTCCCTGGCACAGCGGAGGCTTTGGAAAGTGAGGAGGGCTGTTGTAGCAGAGGCCCAGCTGCAGCTACTGCATTCCCTCCTCCAAGATGACCCTGGGAGGCAGCCATCCCCCACGCCACACCGTTGGACGACTGCATACATTCATTGGGCAAAGAGAACGAGGAAGTGGGTGAGGATTGGTTGCCAGAGGCACTGATGCTGTTCACAGGCATTCCGTTGTTGCTGCTGCCCCCTCCGGCCCCGGTGAAAGAAGCTCCTCCCCCATCACTGCCAGCGATGCTAGGCCACTCCTCCAGGTCGTTGCCATCGACGATCACCTTCTCCCTGCCCTGAGAGGAGGCCTGGCTGCCTGAGCTCGCCCCCCACATGGAATTTGCATAATTAGAAGTAGTAGTAGAAGCAGCAACTGATGATGAGGTGAGGGCCAATGAGGAGACAGCTGCACCAGAATCTGAAAAAGCAAATCCCACAAGAGAGAAACTTTAGGGGTCAGAAGGAAGAAACGTTAATTATCTTAAAATGGATCACTTCTAAACGTGACCTACAGCATTACTATCACTTACCTGAGACAGCAGCCATGTTTGCATTTGGGCCATCCCCTCCTCCTCCTCCCCCTCCCAGCAGCATGGAGGACAGTGGCGGCTGACCCCTCTTCAGTAGCACTTTATGGTCCTGCTGGCAGCGGAATCGCGGCGGCACTTCTCTCGGCATGTAGCGCGGCTGCTGCTGAGGCGCCTGGGCTCCGCCTCCGCTACTTGTGCTGCCGTTTCCAGCAGCACCGGGGCCGCCAGCGGTGGAGGAAGAAATGGTGGTGGAGGTGGGCTGTCCGTTGGCCACCGGCAGGCGCTTGGCATTGTTGCCGCCCTGTGACGGGGAGGCAGCACTGCCAGGGCCCAAGGTGGCTGGGGATGGGGAGGCAGAAGGGGTGGGTCCAGGGCTGGGGGAGGCAGAGCTGCTCTGAGTGGCAGGAGACTGGGCAGACGCCGGCTTGGTCAAGTCTGGCACTGCAGGAAGGGCAAAGCAGAGAGGGAAAAGGAGGGGATGAAATCAAGCATAATTTAACCAAGTACATCTTAAGAAAACAGTGCATAATTAATTTTCTGTAAATGTAAGCACATGAACATTGCCCTTGTTTTGTTTTCTCAAAACTACAACATTTAAGTATTGCAAAAGCCAACTAGGAGCGCACTCGGAGAGCGCAGACCTCTGCCAAGGCAGGTTTCATGTACGTCGCTGTGGTGTTAATGCACAGGCTGAGCGGAGTTATTAAAAAAAAATTCCCAAAGCCGTATTGTCACCAAAATGGATTGATCTAATGGCTTGTTCATTTTGCCACACCCCACCCCTCCACAAAATTTCATTCAAATCCATCACAGATTTATGGAGTAATCCTCCAAACGGACAAACCAACAAACAAACCAATGCCGGTGAAAACATAACCTCCTTCCTAGGCATTCGGCCTTGGTGGAGGTAATTAAGACAAGCCATGAAATGTTATCTAGCATCAAGATGGTTACTGTGGCAGAGGAATGGTGATGCCAGAAATATAAAATCCAGCAATATTATATAGATATCTGTCTCCACAGTCTCTCATCCACCAACGCCATGTCTGACACAAGCACAGCATGCTGGCTTGGCCAATAGCGAATTGTTGCAAACAAGCTAAAACAAAAGCAGTCTTCTCTCTATGTAGTCTAACCGTTTAGCTTAGTTTTGCAAATTCTTGTGAACTTAGCTGCTGGCTGAGATAAAACAGCCCTGCTCCCTCTACCAGCTGTACATGCAGGCAGTGAACCACATCAGCACAGGGAGGGGGACAGAAAACGGTAGGAAGGACTGTCATTCAGGAATATTATTTATTTTATTGACATTTTAGAATTGGCTTTCAGTGAGATAATATTGAGTTTATAGTGACATTGCTGTTGTAAACAACATTTAGTTATATTTAAAACATAAATAAATTCTAATACTGTTCTGAATTTATTCTTGTTAAAAATATGTTTTTTAAAAGCAATTATTAAGTAATGAAAAAGAACCTAAGAGGATAAAAGTAACGATAAAGAACCAAACCAATAAGGAGTATCGATAAGAGTAGTAGTATCTATAAAATCCTAACGATACCCATCCCTAATCACAATCCATTTTGGACAGAAAACAATAAAACTGAAAATAAAAGATAAAATGACAGAAAACACAGATTGCATTGGTGAACACAGCAAACCAACTGACATCTATCATCTAAACATATAAACAGACATCACTGTGCTGCTTACCTTTGTTTTTTTGTTCTGTGACCTAAAATGATGAGAGAAAACATCTGTTACTAAATCGGTTTTTTTAAAAACATTTCATTCATGCAAATGTCAAACCTCAGTACAAAAAACATGCACTGAGCAAAGATGAAACAGAAAGCATAAGACAAGAGACAACATGAGGTTCACAAAAATAAAACTCTTGATTGTGGTTAGATAAAGAAAACATTTCTTCTGAGTCTAGGAATGCCAAGACAATAAATACATCTCACCCGCCCTCCCCCCTCCAAGATCCTGTATTTGTTCAGACTTGTTATGTCTTCAACAGTATTCTCGTAACACTGCCAGATGTAATCCAAATATTAAATGTGACTCACAATTTGGTCTTCTTCCCATTAGTTACATTTCATATTTTCAAAACAGAGCAACCTAAAACTCCTCCTGGGTCAATGAAATCTATCACAATTGTGCTCAATGCAAACTTCTGACAGTCGGACAGTTTGGGGCGGCCTAGTTTTTGTAGCGTGTCCTGCACCGTTGGCTCTAGTCTGCCCATGTCGGAGGCTTTACGAGCCGATTCAGCATGTGCATCGGCTGTTCAGCTTAAGCGAATCAGTGTACGAGAATCAGTGTACGAGAAGAGAAACTGACGTGAGGAAAGCAAGCCAACAAATAAATTCCAGAGGAAAAACAAGTCTCTTCTCATTTTTCATCTTCATGTCATCTGATCATTCCATTACACGGATACTTTCACAACGACATGGACATCTGGAATGAAGCCAAGTGGTGACTGAGAGTGGTATGACAATGGTTGGCAAACACCGCTTTGTTTCATGTAAGTATCATAACAACCGCTTGTATTTTCGCAGTACTCTGTCTGCCGGTTTCCCTTTTTGAATGACGAATACAGACTACCGCCGCCTGCTGGTGTGGAGAGGTATTTCATCTCACGCAGGCGTAGAACCTACATGGTAGTTGACCGTCAGCTGTAGTCTTTGCGGTGTGTTCAAATGCAACTTGCCGGCCAAGACAAAAGCGACGTGAGGCGACAGCCCGCCTTCATTGCCTCTAGTACTCTGATGTCGGCTTGGTATGTCTGGGCAGCTTATCGGCTGCTAACAGCTAACGTTAACCAGCTCTCGTCCTGCAGATTTTACCATTATGATGCGTTCAGATCTATTCAGTAAAAATTAGTATTGGGCAAAGGTAAATTCTAATGTTATCATGATGTGTTCAAATGTAATCTTGTAAAATGTAGTTTTTGGTGAGAAACTTCAATAAATCCAGTTGTTTGAAGGAGATATAGCAATATAAAATAGATAATAGAGAGGGAATTATGACTTGTTTAATTTCCTTACAATAAAAACAGTATGCAAACAGTAATAAAGCAGTGTATGTGAAAGTACAAGAGATTTATTGTTTTACTTTTGTTTTTTACCGTGGTATCGAATGAATATCGAGAATCGTGGAATTTCACTGGTATTGGTATCGACTACTAATTTCTGGTATCATGACATCCCTAGCCATAACTCTGCCGTGAACTATAACCAATACACAAATGTTTGACAACACAATGAATACTAACAAGTGACGTCACATAACATGTGACAACGAAGAGTACATATCACGATATGTACTCATATTGTCATAAAGCAACATATGATAGGATATGGATGTGAATTAAATCCATACAACTTGTACAAGATAGAGTTCTTTCATGAGATGTAGATGTAAAGTAACTGCTCAGAAATATAGCCTTAAAGATGAATATATGAATAGTTTAATCCTAACTCATCCTAAAAATGACAACCCCAAATAAGCAGAAATTATAAGATAATTTAAGACAGTTTTCAAAGCTTATCGGACTGCATTTGAACACAGCGCTGCCACATGTTTGTTCAATGGTGTCCAACCCAGATGGAGGAGCTTGCAAGTAATTTTGAACATGCTCACCTTCTGAGAGGCTTCCCTTTTCCTTTTTTCTTCTTTTTTCCTTTTCTTGTCTTCCATGAACTACTGCTCCTGTCCCGATACTCCTTTTTTTTCTAGAAGAAAAAGAAAGGTTTTTCTATATGTGGTCACACAGTCGACATTCCAAAATCACTGAGTGCTTTAACTGTAAAGTAACTCACACTGACCAATAGTTACTGATGACTGCAGCAAGAATCAAGGGAAAAAGACAAACATAACAGTCGCACTGTGGATGGAGGCCACGTGAGCCTCCATCTATGTGTGTGTAAGCGACAATGGGCTGCATGCTTGATTGGTTGAATCAGCCATCAGGTGCTAGAGCTAAGAATACTGCTGGACATGTGGGCAACAAACAGTAATTATCCCTATCATACGCATGCAGAATGCTGTAAGCTGATCACACTGGTAGGTTCAACCAATTTAGACGGTTTACAAGGGGCTTGATTTAGTCAGCCAACTCATCTTGTCAGCAGACTGACTGAGTCTGCATTGTGGCTATGGAAACCATAACAAGTGACCGACTGAAGGTCTGAAACCCATGCTTGTGCTTTAATTGTTTCTAAGATGGAGGGTGAGCAAAACTTCCGGATTAGGCTCTTTAACAGCTGTGAGACGAGAAACGAATGCAATACAAGAACACCAAATAATGCATTGTCATTAGGATCCTCAATTGAAGACCACAGAGCAGGCTGATGTGGACAAATCCAACTAACAAAACATTTTGGATTCGATACCTCAATATGGATAAATATTGATAAACTGTAGTGCTATTTTAGGGATAGATTTTGACGCTTTAAAGATGCTTATAGACTAAGATTTTTCCCTAAAGAAAACCATTAATACTAGGGCTGTGTATTGGCAAGAATCTGGCGATATGATATGTATCATGATACGGGGGTTATGATTCAATATACTATATTACGATACTGTAAGTAAGGCAATATATTGAGATTTTTTAATCTAATTTAAGGAAAACTCGTAGTATAAAGAACACACCACCATATGCATAAAATCTGAGTACAAAAAGTTAACGTTTTTATGCAATCAGAACAGTGAGATCTGCACTTACATGCATCACAGTCCCTGTAACATCCAACATCATAGCACTACCTTGAGATGGCACATACACTGAGACAGTGCGTATTTTTTGCAAATTAAATGAGGTATTGACCGAGTTAATCTTTGCATATAAACTATTAATTTAAAATTGATACAGTGTTTTTGATAATCGATACAGTATCACAAAACAATATCGCGATATTTGATATTTTCTTGTACCCCTAATTAATACTGTAGATATGAAGGCCATTATATAGGTGTAAGTTCACCTGATGAACAGGTAAATGAATTCACTGTTAATATAACTTTCACATTTTAATATGCTTAGAAAATGTTGTTGCCACTCTACTCCACTATTCTTTCATTTCGAGGTTTTAGCCTGCTCAGTTTTAAAGCTAGAGGTACTGGCATCATATGAAACTAGAAAACCAGTGTCATACTTGCATGTCGCAAAGGAGGCTAAATACGCTCAAAAGTTATGCAGTATAATATAGTTAAAGCAGTATAAATGTGGTATTTTCAACTTGTCTAAAATGTTGTATTTGATTTTTTTTGCATCCTGGGGTCCCTAAAAAGGCTTAGAATTACTTAATGTGGGTATCACTGTAAAGCTGAGACTCTTGTGGATCCAATGAGTCCAATTTTGTTCATGTGTCATGATGTTAGTCCCCATAATAGCCATTTTACCTAGTGACTTTTTGTCCTCCGATTTTACACATATGGTGTGGCTTAACCTATGACAATTTTCCTAAAACTAGATTTGAAAAAAATAATTAAAGTAATAGATTACCTTGCTTACAGTATCATGATGCATGATGTATCTTATTGCCAGATTTTTGCCAATACACAGCCCTAATATGTAACTCATATTAGCATGTTGAAAATCGTCAGTTTATGAACTCTAGCTTTAAATTACATACACTTAATGAAGTGTTAGGCCGTGACGTGTCTGCTTTTAGTTGGTTTCGTTTTTGCTGTAACTCCTACAGCAGACAGGATTCCTCCATTCACACACACACAACGAACCTGAAGCATTATTCCTGAAGCATTTCTGACCTCTCAGGCCTGGCGCATCACACAACCACCAGACCTGATTATAATATGATATAACGAGCTGTCAGATCCGCATTCAGCCACCCTTCAAACCAGTGATGTAAACTACACCAGCTAATGTCACCGTACCTGTGTTGTCCTGTTATCACCAGCTCATCCGCATTTAGCTAGCTAACGTTACAGCAGTAAAGATCACAGCTTTCTTATGCTACAAAATGGAAAAGCGTTGACGAAAATCTAAGATACAGGTGATTAAAGTCGCCGTGCATACAAGGGTTAGGGTTAATATCCAACAGCTTTCATCCCTGTACTCCTTATACAAGTTTAACAGCAGCTGCTGGTAGTATATCTGGTCGACGGCTACATTAAGGAGTGGTTTCTGCTCATACTAGTAAAATACGCAGAGACACAACAGCGCCGCACATTAACAAGTTAACGACATCAACCAGGTGTCAAACCAATATGAGTTACATTAACTACTCTGTATCTGTTTACACAACGGTGCTGAAGAGCAAATAAAGCCTTGAGCCACATACACCCACCTTCTGCTAATGCACAACCACCACACATAATGCTAACGCTACACCAGAGCTAATGCTAGCGAACGTTAGCTAAGTTGCTGCTAACTGACAGAAGCTACAAGTAGCCATGCTAACGGTAGCTAGGCTAACGGCGTTAGCTTGTGTAAGCGAGCTAACGCCGTTAGCATGGCTAAGCAGGCGCAGTGGCATTTCATTAACAAATACGTTGTAGTCATTTTGCATGCATAGCAATTATGAACTCTTAACACGGTGGTAAATATCGTGAAAATGTCCAAGCTGTCGTTTACTCACCTCTGGAATCACATATGAAGAGAAGCTAGCGGTGCTAGCTAGCTGAGCTAAAGTGCTTCAGTGCGACTTCTTTTTCTTAGCTTTTGGAGGCATTCGTCTACAACGCTACAAGAAACAGCGACGCCTGAGCGGACAGTATAGTTAAGTCGGCTAGATGATGTGAATACACGCGTAGAGTAAAGCTACCGGTTCGTAGATAAGTACTAATGTTGTATAAGAGTGTAAACCCGCTAATGTGCAGAAGAATTTAGATTTCAAAGCGCTGTGGAGTCGGTCGGTTGACGGGCGGCCATTTTGCTGCTGAGCATGAAGCGTCTCCAATGGCTCAGCCTGTTGGCAGCTGCGTGGACGCGCTCTGACTGGCTGCTGCTGCTGCTGCTACCGGGAGGGATGCATAAAACACCGCATTTTGACCTTCATAAACTTTTGACACAGACAAACTTAGCGCCACTGTTCGTTCTTTGTGCGGTGACAGACCTCCCAAATGTACGTATTTTAAATTATAGTCCCACTATAGTCATAAACAGAACAGCCTTGTGCAGAGATTTGCATATTCATTAACTCATAACTTTCTCTTTGATAGCATGGGTCCGAAAAAGAGAGGAGCAAGGAAAAGGAAAGCCGAGGAGGCTTTTAAAGGAGAAAAGGAGGAGGAAAAGGAGGACACTGGGGAGAAGAAGGATGCTGAGGAGAGAGGAGACAGGAGGAGGAAGGATTGTGGGAATAATAAATACATTGGAGCTCATGTTGGCATTCAAGGTGAGTAAGGCCATCTTGTTGGGAGTTTAAGTAATTAAAACACCCTCACATTCCTTGTGCTGCCTCTTTACCCAGCCAACATGGTTATTTGGGGCCCCAAATGGGTTATGCTGGGGGTACCTGGGTAGCAAGTGGGTATGGGCCCAAAATGGGCATCTTATCTGGGGCCCACTTGGATCAACTAAGTTGGCTACTCAAGTGGGTTCTAGATGGGTCACTAATGGGAAATTAGTGCATGGGCTCAGAATGGGCGACACAAATGGCGCCCACTTGGGTCAACTAAGTTTGTCCCACACGGGCTCCCCTTGTGGGCTACCCATGTGGGTCCTAGTTGGGTCACTACTGGGAAATTAGTACATGGGGCCAACATGTAAACAGTGGACAAACCCACTTACAACCCATATTTCAGGCCATGTAGTACCCACATAGAACTTAAAGCTGGGACCAAGATGGGTCTTGGGTAAGTTGCCCAGTTGGGGCCCACATAACACCCATTGTAATCCTGCATGGAATCCATGTGGGCAATTGACATTGGGTCATTATGGAACCCACGGACAATCCCATATAGGGCCTGTTTTTCAGCCCATTTACTACCCTCATGGGCCCCACATACAAATGTTGGCTGGGTAATGCCATCTTGTTGGAGTTTAACTAATTAAAACACCTTCACATTCCTTGTGCTGCCTCGTCATCTGTCCCCAGGTGGGATATGGAAAGCAGTGGGGTCCAGCTCAGAGATGGGTGGCAACAGTTTCGCCCTGTTTCTGGGCTCCCAGCGGTCATGGAAGAGGCCTGCATTGGACCCTTCAGCTGCAGCCAAGTTTCGTGAGCAATGCTCCCTACAGGGGTATGACCCAGCTCACATCCTGCCTCATGGATCCTACCTGATGAACTGCGGATCTCCCAAAGAGGGTTTGTCAGACATCGATGTGTGTCTCCTGCAAAATTCTGTCCTTGACTTGTCTCCCTTGCTCTCTCACCCAGCCCTCGTCTAGCATAATTTATTTCATCTTTTCAACCGTGTCTCCTCTTCTTCTCTTCTGACAACCTCCTCTGTTTTTTGTGTTACCACGTTGCACCCAGATGTGTTTGAGAAGAGCCAGGCCCTGCTGGTGGATGAGCTCAGCCGCTGCAGCCTCCTGGGCCTCAACCTCTACAACTTCCACCCTGGCTCCTCCCTGGGCTCCATCACCACCGAGCAATGTGTGGAGAAGATAGCAATGGCCATTAACCACGCTCACCAGCAAACACCCGCAGTGATTACAGGTACAGGGAGTGGACAAAATAAGAAAAGTGCTATCTAGAAATTGTTGAGACTGTCAGAGGTGTTGATGCAACTCAAGGGCTATACAGCCTCAACAATTACAGTGATTTAAAGAGGACATATTAGGCTTTTGTGCTTGTATCCCTTTCCTTTAGGGTGTTATATAGTTTTTTTGTAAAAAGTCTGCAAAGTTACAAAGCCCAAAGTCCACACCAAAGGGAGTTACTCTCCCCCGCAGAAACACTGCTCCTGAACTGCCTGAAACGTCTCGCTTGAAGTCCCGCCTTTTCTTACGTAACGTGGTGATGTCACGAAGTAACACATTTGCATAACACCTGCCTATAGCGGCTAGTTTGGCACGCCCTCAAACAAAGCTATTATTATATATACAGCCTTAACAATTACAGTGATTTTAAAGAGGACCTATTATACTTTTGGGGTTTTCCCCTTTACTTTAGGGTGTTATATAGTTTTTTGTGCAAGTAAAAGGTCAGCAAAGTTACATAGCCCGAAGTCCACGCCAAAGGGAGTTAAGCCTGGTTTATGGTTGCTGTAGCGCAAGGTGTTTAGTGTTTACTACTGTTGCCAGGCAGCCTACTTTCCTTTCCGGTACCACTCTTTGATTTTTGCTTATCCACAGAATATTTTGTTTGTACACCGTTACCGTTTGTACCGCCATTTTGGAGCATATTGCAACGAGCAACGCGCCGAGCATAAACACCTCTGTGCATGCTTGTTGTGCGCACACCATCTACAGAGCCCCTCGCCATGCAAAGCTTTACTCTCCCCCACAGAAACACTGCTACTTAACTGCCTGAAACGCCATGCTTGAAGTCCCGCCTTTTCTTCTGTAGCGTGGTGATGTCACCAAGTAACACATTTGCATAGTACCTGTCTAGCGGCTAGTTTGGCACGCCCTCAAACAAAGCTAGTTAGAGTGGAGCTGGAGCGAAGTCCGAAGAGTTTTGTTCGATTGACCAATCACAAGTATGCACCTGAAAATGAATATAATAAGTCCTCTTTAATCCATACCTCTTGATGGCTTTTTCAGGCAGAGAACATTATGAGCTTCACTGAAATAGGAACTTACTTATACAGGAACTTAGCGAGAGAACTTAGCAGTCAAACCCAGCGCACACAAATTAAATGTCACTAAAATCACAATTGGTGGGTTAATCCCTTTGCATGTAATTTAATTTTAATATATTCTTGACCCTATTTAGGAGGATTAATATTTTACTACTACAAGACAATTATCAAAAAAAATCATACAAAACCACTTGACCTCGGACTGACTTCTGTGTTAATGCATAACTTGCATTTTGCGGAACTGACTGCAGGCTTGACACTGGTGTTGCATTACTTGTGATCCATGGCAGTGATAGCCCTTCTGACTCGCATACCCCAAATGCCGCTGGTGTGAAAAAAAATACGCTGCAAAAACTGCCCTCAGGCTGTGTTTCAGGAATGAACAACGGCAGCCAAACCCCATTTTTATGTGTATCAGGTGTTGTAGCAGGTTGGGGTAAATATTGGAGTTGAATAGATGTGTCAAACTGATCGTGCCTTCTTTTCTTTTCCTGCCTATGCGGTCAGTGTTGGAGAACATGAGCGGTCAGGGCAACACGTTGGGAGGTAAATTCTCTGAGCTGAGGAGCATCATAGACAAAGTGAGAGACCAGACCAGGGTAGGAGTGTGTCTGGATACCTGCCATGCCTTCGCAGCAGGTGAGTGAAACACAAGGTTCATCTTTTTTGTCCCACAAAACCAACAGAAATCCAAAAGGGAAAACGGTTTACCTTTAGTTCAGAATTTGCTAAAACTCCATGGTATAAACCATAGACTGTATATAAAGATGGACGACATGACAGCTTCCAAAAGTGAAGCCAAAACATCTCGATCGCCCCCTGCTGGCTGGCTGCAGTATAGGTCATAAATTCCGCCCCTCCATGTTAGAGGATGGGACATGGGCCAAACTAAAAAGTCAAAGTACACCTCAAGTACATTTTTCCTAAAGATGGTTTCTGTCATTTTAGGTAGTTGTCATCATGCTGATGTATGTTCTGATAAGTTTGGTTTTCATTAGTTATTTGATGCTATAATAAGGGGCTGAGACGTCATGATTGACAGCTGCTCTGAATGAAGTAGTCGCAGAACTAGAGGCTCGAGAGAAGATGTAACTTTAACTTTCCATAAGCACCACGAGTCTGTGTAATAGAACATGTGTCAATTTCATCATAAATATAGTTATAAAGATATTATGGTTGATTGTTGTGTCTTTCTAGCCAAACCGCTACCATGGTGCTAACGTAGCAGCTAGGTGGCTCACGCTAACAAGCTGTGGCCGTGCTCAGCTCGTGATTGGCTCTGATCACTACTGTGTAGACTCTGGCTCCAAATTACATCAAAAGATGGCAGCTCCCGTATCCGGGATATTTTGGCTTCACTTATGTACAGTAGAGGAAATGGAGACGCGTCGTCCATCTATATATACAGTCTATGGTATAAACCTAAAACCTGCTGGATATCCAAGCCTTAAAATGTTAACACTGCCATTAGGGCTGCGAGTGTTGTTTGTTTTTGTGTTAAAGTCTTTTTTTCTTGTGTTGGATTGTGTAGGATATGATGTGGCTGCAGAGGGAGGAGTGAAGGCCATGCTGGATGAGTATGATAAGGAAGTGGGGCTCCGCTATCTTAAAGCCATCCATCTCAATGACTCTAAAGGTACAGCTCTTGGACAGATTAGATAGACGAGTTCATTGAGCCCGTATGAACTTTGTGACTTTTATGAATTCAACTCTGCTTTGCTAGCTCTCACTGTCCTTTCTGTCTTCTCTTTTCTGCAGGTAAACTAGGCTGCAACCTGGATCGCCATGAGGACATTGGTAAAGGTCACATCGGAATCTCCGCTTTCCGAGACATCGTCAACGAGCCCAGACTGGACAACATCCCTCTGATACTGGAGACGCCTGGACGGTGAGACAACTGCAGAGACGAGGGCTCTTTTCGTGAACAGTGAACATATCTTTATTAACTTAGAAAATGTGAATATTCATGGAGAAGAGTGCACAGTCTGTTCTGACAGTTAAATCAATCATGTTAAATCATTTATGGATGCCATTATGAGGCGCCGGCTCAGGTGCAGTTTTAACACGACTGTTGTGTCCTCTCCCAACAGGCCAGGGTTCGAGTATGCCGAGCAGATTGAACTTCTCTATTCCCTCTGTGAGAAAAAATAGTAAGCGCCCTTACTGATGAAGTGGCCCTGCTAAACCAAACCCTGCGAAACCACAGCTCACACGTCTGTTAGGAGAATTGAAGTGTTTGTCAAGGACCAAAGAGGCTGGGCGCTGGAGTCCTTTTCACTTTGTTTGGTTGTTAATCACTGTGTGAACAGTTCCGAACATGAGCTGAATAAATGTGTTGTTGAAAGTTTTCATTGGACTTGTGGAGTCGTCTTGTTCACAATGAGCCACTAGATGTCAGCAAGAACTCACAGCACAAACCTAATGTCAAGAGTCCTCAATGTGATGCCAGATATAAGCAGGCAGAGATGAAAAAAATTATACAAATTCAATTTATATGCACATTTGTATTGCATTTTTAATGGTGCAGCTTCAATTTACAGGACCTAATGTAGTTATTGGTAATTTAACTTTGCTTATCTGCTCCATTCACATGCCATTATTTCCAGATGGCCCTTTCTTTTATTGCTGATGTACATCTTTGATGTGGATTTACAGTACTCATCACAGGAAGTGCTATCATGGTAACGGGATCTATTTGAAGTCGAGGACTTTAACAGTAAACGCATAAATTATATATATTTTTTTCAGAATGAAATCACATCAGTTTGCTGAGGAAGTTTAACCGTTCAAGGACTTGATGATTAATTGTCCCCACAAGAAACATTTACAAGGTTAGAAAGAAATCAGACATAAGGGAACAAGGACATGATATATCACTAGTGTATTAAATCACAAACATCTCACATTGGTGGAATGTAACTAAGTGCATTTACTTAAGTACTCTACTTAAGTACAGTATTGAGATACTTTACTTACCATTTTATGCTACTTTATACTTCTGCTCCAGGCAAATGTTGTACATTTTACTGCGCTACTTTTATTTGATAGTGTAAGTTACTACTTACTTTGTAGATTCCGTTTATCACTGCAAAGTATAATCAACAAATAAATTATGTTTTTTTTGTTTATTTTTTTAAACAAAATGTTTATTCAATATTGTACATTTGGAATATACAGTACATAGATGCTTTCAGGAAATTAAAAATAATAATAAAAAAAAGGAACTATTCACACTTGGGCAAACAAACATCATGTCATCATGCGCATCCACATAAAGAGGAGTCCTCCCCCTTTAAAATACCTTAAAATAGACAGATGTTAGTTTTGGCAAAGTTCACAATTTATCACCTTATCACTTTGGTAATCTAAAATAATTACAGGACCCCGTCTATTTGATCAGGATGTACTATCATAGGTTACGCTACCCAGCAGTAAATAAAGTCACTAAAACAGCTCCACCTTTACCAGCTGTAACATTAAAGTGATGCTTACACATTAATGTATTAATAAATAATACAGTAATATAATATATATGGTTCTGAAATAGGCCATTCTGCATTATACATTTTACTGTTGGTACTTTAAGTATATTTTGATGCTAATACTTTTGTACTTTTTACTTTACACTGGTATTGCTACTTTTACTTAAGTAAAAGATCTGAATACTTCCACCACTGATGTAACATATGTACAGTATATAGATTCACGAGGACCCCCTACACTTACACACACCACTCTCATCTATAACAAACCCCCACATTCCTTCTGTAAGGAAAATAAAATGACCCAGCTGTCGAATACCAACACTTTGGTGCAGCTGTCGACCCCTGGGGGAACACCAATTGATTGTCACACCTATTCCAACACCCTACAAAGTGCACATAAACACACACACAATAAAGATTCAAAACATTCCCTAACATTTGAGGCTTGGAAACATGTATTCATGCTTTCTACCTGTGAGAAAAAGACACGAGAGAGCAAATACAGAGAGAAACGTGGCGTTGGGGACGTCATTGTGGATCCTAAAACAGTGCAAACACAACCACATGCAAGTTTAATTGTGCTTTCTGTGGAGTCATCTTGAACTTTTCCAACACTTTTAAACTCAAGATTGACACAAGACTTCCCTAGCATGTCTTTGTCTCATATCATAGCGTAAGTTTCACTGGATTGTTTTGTTCCCTCCACTATCTGGCCACTGAGACTTTGACCTTGCACTGTTTAACTCTTGTTTACATGAGACATTAGTAATCTTGGAGTTTAAACTTAATCTGCTGCTGCATGCACGGTGGATAAGAGTAAGGTGTAAAAGTACGAGCAGGTCCAGACAGTACGTCTTTCAGTGTGGCGTTAACAGAGACAGGAAGTGGAGGTGCCTGGCCCAAGAATGTCTCTGGTCTCAGGTCCCACCCACAGGAAATGCCTGTCCGGCCTGTTTGAGTCTGTGCTGACGAAAAAAAAAAAAGTAGTCTCCTGCTAGTGGAGTTTGGCTTGTGACGGAGGAAAAGATGGATGAATAATGAGGAGGCTGGTCCTGGTGCTTGTGTTGCTCTATAGTTTAGATAAGCAGATGTCTGATGGTTTTCAGAGGTGTTCTGGTGAACTGGTCGGGTCAGGGGTTACAACCCAGGGAAGCCGAAGACTAAACATTAAACACACACATTCCTCAACTCTAAATTAATCATTTGCTGGAGGAGGCATGCGGAGGAAAAAACACCGATGGGAATATAAAAATGCCTTTCCATTCTCTAATTATCTTAAGATGTGTGGTATTAGCTGGTTCTGGTGTGCCCATGTTTTGCGAGCGCTCCTCCAGCCCTTTCTCCTCTCCCTTTCCTCTGTCATTACATTATGCTGTGAATATTTTTCCACTGCAGCCTAAAGCCACTGATCTAATTATACAACTTTGTAAATACTTCCAGATATCTTTGGTTAGATTTTCAGTGTTTCATAAGGGCTTGTGAGTAGCCAACTGATGATCTCTCGCTGGACTCGGTTTCCATCAGACTGATAGCTGCTGTGGGAAATAAGACAGCAGCCTCTAACGGGCTGCCAAAAAGAAGCTGGAAGGAAATCTCAAACGGTTAGGATGACCCCGTTGTTTCTGTGTTCGTCCTCAGTGGCTCCAAGCTTAAAGCACCAGAACTGCTCAGTAGAACCACACTCTTCCACTGAACAGCTCCACTGGGACAGTTGCAGGGTTTTGATCACGAGTGCGACCAAGCAAAGGAAGGGTGAAGTGTTCACTCTCAGACTCTCACAATCCATACAGGGATTTGAATTGACAATATTCAGGTCATAAGCCCATCTCAGTGACCTTATCATTTATAACTGTTTTTAGAGAAATATAATAAATGTCATAGCCACGATTTAAAGGTGCAGCGTGTAAGATCTGATAGCATCTAGTGGTGAGGTTGCAGATTGCAACCATATGAAACCGTGTGACAAGCCTGTAGGAGAACTACGGTGGCCTACGTGAAAACGCGAATGGTCCTATCTAGAGCCAGTGTTTGGTTTGTCCGTTCTGGGCGACTGTAGAAACTTGGTGGCCAGCTCTGTGAAGAGGAACCGCTCCGTATGTAGATATAAATTGCTCATTCTAAGGTAACGAAAACGCAACGATTCTTATTTTCATGTGTGGTGATTATACCCTAAAGGAAACATACTTAAAGGTGCTATTGATAACATTCAGCCACTAGATGTCACATTCTCCCTCCCCCGTTTCATTGTATTCACTTCACAACAAGTCGTTGCCTGGCGCTTACTGTCAAGCCATTTATCCGTTTTTTCCACACTAACTGACGACCCAGAGGTACCACGTGATACCAACGTCGTTATACTACTGACTCATAATTATTGTTAGAAGTGGGAACCAAATGTCAGGTATCTTCCATGGAGATAAACAAAACATTAATTTTGGATCCGCCAAAATCTTTAAAATGATTAATTCACAATCATAATAAATTTTTTTCAGGAAAAGCCATATGTTTATTTGGTATCTTTCTAAAAGCTCTGTGAATGGCTTAGCTAAGCTAAGCTAACCAGCTGCTGACTGTAGCTTCACATTTGGTATCTTCTCATCCAACACCGAGCACAAAAGCAAATAAGCGTATTTTCCAAAATGTCAAACTATTCCTTTGAGGATATACAAGCGGATGTTGTTACAACATTTCCTTCATACAATAGACGTGTCGGGGCTCAGTCTCTTTAACTGTTTTGTCAGTAGATTCAGTTAAGTTTGAGTTCGCTTCTTGGAGTGGCAGAAGCTAGATGTTTTGATCATTTATTAATTTTCTTAGCTTTTTCTGCTCGCTTGGTCGCAAGTTTCCACACACTTTCAATCACTACACTGGGTGATATATGTGCTAATGTGAGATTGGGAGCATTTCTGTTGCCTCCGCATGGCTCTCATCATGGCGACGGCTGAGCTAACGATGCTAACAGTGAAAACAACGGCAACAGAGGTGACAGAGCTAACCGTGTTAACCTGGGGGGAAACGGCGTTGTCGTTTGGGACGGCGTTATCAGCTTTAACCGACAGTTACTGGTAATTGGGACAGTAAATATATTAAAGATCAACCTCACACCAACTTGAAATCCTATTTGTGTGTTCACTTTTCTCCTTAACAAGTATGTGGATATATTTTTCATCAAATCAAATTTTTTTATTGATTTATTTTTTCCAAATTAGCTGACCTAATCCACAATCTTCCCACATAGCCTACCCCCTGGTAACGACAAAAGTATGGGTAACCCTGGCTTGGGAATCACTGCATTAACTCATTATGAGTTTTAATCTGTAAATAACCTTTCAAAAAGAGATTTAATTAACAAGATCAGTCTTTGTGTCATTAGAGCATCTGATTGGAGTGTGTTGACCCGATGGAGGCTCAGAAGATAGATGGAGATTCATGTTTAGTTTAACCGCTAAAAAGACAACTGCGGAGAGGAAGAGAGAGATAATACAAAGAAAAACAGAGGAAAGAGAGAAAATGAAAGAGAAAGGACTGTATGCGTGGCTCTTCTGTTCCAGTGCGGCTTGAGTTGCAGCGTGAGCCAAACTTTATCCGTCCCTCTGTACCCGCAGTCTGACTGCTACATCTGCCAGCACTTCCCAGAGGAGATGCCGCACAAACACACACTCCAAAATCCTCTGTATTGCCTGCAGTGCACACATGCCTTAAAAACTCACACACATGAAGTGAAGTGCTCAGAAGAAATAAGAGCTGAAGGGCAGGGTGGAGTCCATTTTGCTTTCTCAGCAGATCTTTTATTTTTGCACCTCAGCAGCAGCGCAGGCATCATAACTTACCTTCAAGATATGGCATTTCATTTCCCACTGTGAAAAAAAAGAAAGCGAGCGCGGTGTGTATTTTAGTAGACCCCTGCGCGGTCAAGCTGTGTGGGTATCTTGTGGCCTGAGTGTTGTAACGAGTGAGCGGCTGTTTAAAAGTGAGTGGATGTGACTATAAACAGAAGAGGAAGGTTTATGACCCAGCGGGCACTGTGAAAAAGCTGGAAAAGCGACAAACAGTTTGGAGGAGAAATTGCTCCTCGCCTCCTCAGCGAGGTCACCGATATATAACATCACACTCTATATAAGGAGACCCCGCTGTGGTTCCTTCTCTCATTCCTTCCATTTCTCCTTCCCCCTTCAATCCCTCTCTTCCCGTTGGCTCGGGGTGAGGAATGCTACCCAGTGGTGGCTGGGCACCGGGCCACGAGGAGACAGGCAATCACAGCAGCAGAGCAGGAAAAAGATGAGGAGAAAATGGATGCGGAGAAAGAGGCTGGAGAAGAAAAAGAAGAATGACGGAGCGGAGAGTTAAGATGGATGAGCGTTGCAAGACAGAATATCATAAACCATTACTGCTGAAGTCATCTCACTTGTATCTACCTCTCTCAGTAGCAGTTTTACTTCTTCTTACCCACTATAGTCTCTGCAAGTTGTGGCTTTTTTTTTTTACCGTGCTCTCCTCAAACATGTCACGGAAAACCTTGTCCGAGAAAAAACCTCTGAAAAAAGACTAAGTGAACGACAAATCCACCTTAAAACATCCAGTGTGTAGGAGCTGGTGGCATCTGTAGCGGTGAGGTGAGGAGATTGCAATCAACTGAAGCCTCTCCCGTGTGCCAGGCGTGTTGGAGAGCCACGGTGGCCACCGCGAAAAACGCGAATGGCCCTCTCTAGAGACATTTGGAGCAGAGCCAGTGCGTAGAGTGTGTGTGTACGTGGGAAGTGAGTGGTGAAGCAAGAGAGAGAGAGCGGCGGCGGCAGCGAGTAACGTTATCGACTCCGGCCCAAGCAGGAAAAGTTAACAGAGTTTGGTTTGTCCGTTCTGGGCTACTGTAGAAACATGGCGGTGCGACATGGCGGACTCCGTGAAGATGAACCGCTCACTATGTAGATATAAACGGCTCATTTTAAGGTAATGAAAACACAATGATTCTTATTTTCAGGTGATTATACACTACAGAAAACATACTTATTAATATTATATTCCATTAATAGATCCCCCTAAATGTTACACACTGGTCCTTTAAATAGCAATTGTGAAACACAGACATACTGTAGGCCTGTTCCCTCATACATTCATTGTAGAAAAGGCACTGAAACAAATTTCTCTACTGGTAGTTTCCTCAATATTCCACAATGCCATAAAACCACGGTTTACATCATCTTTGAATACGTCACTGGTGGAGAGGAAACTCAGTGGCTTCTTCAGTGGCCTCTTTGTAATTTGCTCAAAGCAGCAGCACCTCCATGACTTTGTTCTCTGTCCTCTGTCATTTTTATTCACTATGGCATTATCAACACTCTCCACCTCTACAGTTCATGTATACAGCTCTGAGATCAAACAACCCCCCCTTCTGGCTGTTGTCAAAGGCAGCCTGGGAAATGTAGTTGATTACTAACTGAAGTAAACATTTTCCAGGGAAGTATGATGGAAACTACAGTAAAATAAACTTTGTGAGTTTTTACTTTTCTTTTTTCTTTACCTCTGTGGAATCAAATCCTCTACTTCAAGGTGTTAAATGCGAGATTGGGAGCATTTCTATTGCCTCCGCATGGCTCTCAACATGGTGACAGCTGAGCCGGCGGCTCTCAGCATGAAGTATTCGAATACTGATTTGGAGGTCGATTTCCACGGAAATGGTCAAAGCATCGAAGCATTCGGGTCAGCCCTACTTTACATAGCAATTTGTTGTTTGCTACTAGATTAATGCTCTGGATATCGTATAGAGCACCTTTAAAGCTGCTATAATCAATATTTTTATATTAACAATCAATATAATGACTATGTGTAATGTTAAATCAGTCACTGGTAGTGACAAACTCACAGAGAATTAGCAACTAACTCTGCAGTTCCCCTCACTTTTAGTGTCTTTAAACTCGTTGTTTTGGTTCCTGGTCCACAACTTTACCATTTTGGTTCACTCTCACCGCTCTCATCAACCTTGTTTCCAGCAGAGGCAGGCAACTATTCTAAAGTCTAAAAGTCCAGTGTACACTACCTGCGTATCACCAAACAACAGACACACAAAGTTAGCAACTAGCTGGTGAACATAGTGGAGCATTTAGCAGCTAAAGAGCCAGATGTTTCCTTCAGGAGATGGTGGAGACCAAAACAGAGCTAAAATAAAGTCAATATTTGACTTACATTCATCAGGTCTGCTGGATTACATTCTGTCTGCTGGATGTGTAACTACGTAACTGTTCGCTAACACGTTGAGCATAATAATAATAATAATATGTCAATGTTGTGTTTACACCGTGTTACACTGCCCCAAGTGGCAAAAAAAAGAGATTACCAGTACTTTTCCGCAACAGAAATAACACCACAAGCAATAACAAACACCCGGAATGTGACAAAATATAGCTGTCATTCTCATTCACAGAAAAACACTACTCTTAAACCTGTTTGTCCCGAAATAGAAACTTCAATCAGCAGACTCTCCACACACACACACTGCTATTTTCACACTTACAAACTTACCGCTTACACTCACACTGTTATTTAGATTCCACTGAGCCAAACATATTGAGAACTAATTACAGTGAGGTGAGTGAAATCACACTGCCTCTCGACACAGACTGACTTAGCTCAGCATCCAATTGTTGACAAATGTGTCCGAAACACTCGCAGAGCATGTATGGCATGTTTTTTGGCTAGCGTGATTGGGGTTTTTGTTCTCACTTTAGAAAAGAGGCATGTCTGGTGTGTGTGTGTGTGAGTGAAGCCAGCACACACAGGTCTGTCTTCCAGGTCAATCATCCATACGCAAAGAGCAAAAGGTCAGACATCGACATTCCTCACATACACACACTGTCCTGACCTCCCTTCTATCGGGGCCTTGGTCATCGCCATCCAATGGATGAACTAAGTAAACACATAGTACAGTTTATATAAGAGTCTCTGTTATCACACCTTTCGGATTCACAGGCTTTTGACGAGAGAATCCGCACACACATACAGCACGGAAAACAGCGCTGCTCCGCTACATACCTCCAGTCTGTAAATAGCCTCCCTTCCTCTACATCTTTCCCTTCCTTTGACTCTTTTGACAGCCTGTGTGAATCCATACATCATTCGGCCTCAGAGCTCGGCCCTCCCTGCTGACCTGAAAGGTGACAAGGCCGAGGTCACAGGCTAAGACATGGACATGCTACAGTGTGTGTGTTTGTGTGTGTGTGTGTGTGTGTGCACATTGAGGTGGGGTCGGACATTTAGAGAAAGGCAGTAGTGTGTGTGGAAGGTCTAGACTAATGTCTTGCCAAACTGATGTGCCTTTTATTAATAGAAGCAAACAGATATACTTCCCCCGGGAAGCCCCCAGAAAGAGCACCAGGCTTTGATACAATTTTTTGTAGTGGCCAAATGGCGGTACTACAACTTCCGTGTCCGTCACATGATGCCATTGGGCCCAAAAAGACTTTTTCCCATAGACTTACATTGGGAAAGAGACGTCTGTAACTCGGCGGATAATGTTTTTTGAGGTAAATCAACTTCCCAGTACGAACACTTGAATCTCCCTTATTTAAATCATTAGGTCCTAAAAGTTGTAAAACACACTAACAGCCGAATCCAGAGCTATTTCCCTTCCTCCGTTCAAGTGAATGAGCCCCAGACCGAGGCTGGAGCGAGGGCTGGGAGGCGAAGTTAAAGGAAACACTACTGCGCCTGCTCTATGGGCCCAATGCGGAAGATCGCCGGATGATCCGAGTACTTTATCACTCGGCAGTCGAGCCACTGAGCAACTCTCATAGGAATGAACGGGAGCCTGCATCCAACGCTGTATCCAGTTTTCTTTATGCATCCATGATTGAAACTGATGGAGAATGGCTCCTCAAGCGAATGTTTTTACCTGCTATATGACTTAGAATAGTTCTGTGCAACTTTTATATATATGGAATATGTAGGTGGGAGCCTCTCAAATGTGTGTACTGAAAATAATGAAAATCCATATATTTGTACTGCTTATTCTAGGGCATTTCAAAAAACAAAAACATAGCAGTCCTATGTGCCCAAAGACTAAATATAGTATGATAAGAAAACGGCTGTATCTCAGAAACTACAAGGAGCACAATCAAGTATTTAGTATCTATGAACTCATAACAAGTTGAATATCAAAGATATGCACACATATACAGTACAAAAAATAATATGAAAGACATTTAATAAACACAATTTTAGCGTTTTCCTCATTTTTCAAAAATCCAGATTTTGACCATTGATAAAAGTGTAATTTTTCATTTAATCTAAAATATTCTAAGTTGTACTGTTAGATACTTGCCCAAAGTATGTCTGTACCTAATTTCAAGACTTTTGACCTATCAGAACAAATGTTGTGGCATTCTTCCTTATCATACTAAATGGGTACAAATGGGTTAAAGGAACAGTTCACCCAAAATACAATAAAGCTTA
Organism: Sebastiscus tertius; assembly: GCA_916701665.1. Classification (NCBI taxonomy): domain Eukaryota; kingdom Metazoa; phylum Chordata; class Actinopteri; order Perciformes; family Sebastidae; genus Sebastiscus; species Sebastiscus tertius. Next base: position 48,347 of record CAKAOH010019313.1, read on the forward strand.
TTTTTAACTCTGTCACGAGGAGTTATCTGTCCAAGTAGCTCAAATGCGATTTGGAAAGCTATCAGATATTAGCTGTTGCTCGTCTCAGTATAATAGCTCAATTAAATATGTGCTGCTCAAAAAGGTCAGATCAGGAGAGGTTTAAATTGTGCCGTCAATGAAATACCCTCATAAGAGACGGTGTTTGTGCGTGATCAAGAAACAGGAAAGGGAACGTTGACGGCCTTTGCCGGCTTCTCTTTGACTCTGCGTGTTCGTGCAGGTTGGAGTGTGTGTATGCTTGTGCCCGTCTTAGCGCGTTTTCCTGTTTTAGCCTCACATGGACATAAAGTGCGGCCTTACAATAGCCCATTGTCCCATCTCCTCTCCACGCTTCCTGTCAGGTCAGAATTCCCGGAAATTAGGACACAGGGCAAACAAACAGCGGCGGCTACAGCGCTCCACCCACCGTCGGGCCCTCCAGAAGGAACCCGGCTTCGACTCCGGGGTTGGGTGGTAGCGTTCCTGCCAGGAAGCTAATCAGCGTCGCATCCCAGTTTGACAAATGCAAGAGATCCACATTAACAGTATACATGTGAATGTGGAGTGATGGGGACTGGAGCAGGAGGTGGTGAGGGGTGGAAGGTGGGGGGGAGGATGGAGCGCAGAAGGGTTGGGGTTTGAAAAGCAAAACCAGGAATGGGGGGGATTTCCAACAGAGGCCTTTATGGTTTATAGAGTATCAAATAGAGTGTGATTACACCTACTGTGAGTTGGTTTTCTTTGGTGGGAAAGTGGGCTTTTCACATTTTTAGGTTTGGCTGCACACAGTCGAAACATGACCAATCTGTTTCTCAGCAGCCTGGCTTTAAAAAGTAAACGTCTCTTTCATTCTCTTCATAGATAAGTCCTGAACCAAACCAAGTAGCAATGACATAAATCTGACTTTATAATAACTTACTCACACACAATTTACTGGGAAGATCAGATGTCTGATTATGTAGTTGTTTGTTCCAACTGAGACTGAATGAGATCACTCTCCCCTTGACAAACAACGTGAACTAGAGGGGGTGACATGCCAGATTTGGAATAAATTGCTCAGAACGTACTACAAAGCATTTATCTGACCTTCTCTTCTTGACTAATGCTTTTGGACTCCAGGCCATCAAGTTCAGCGCAAACATGGCACTGAATTGGCACCAGCTGGTGAAACGCTGTTTGTGAAGTCATTGTGGTATGGATTAAGCAAATGAGATATAATGTGTTAAAAGTGCTCTAAACAATATCCAAAGCATTAATATAGTGGCAAACAACTATTTGCTATGTAAAGATATAGTGGATTAATGTCTACCTGAGCAGAGAAGGAAGTCGCTCTCCCTCTCTCTCTCGTGTAATAGACCCGCCTGTCCACCAAAGGATAGCGTGTCAGTGTTTTGCCTCTCAGAGACGTGAATATTGCACGCATGTGTTAGCGTGCAGTACCAGCAGGGAACAAAAAAGCCACAGATTTAGGATTAGGCAAGAAAACCACTTAGTTAGGTTAAGGGAATATGTCATGGTTACTGACTTAGGGTTTGACAAGAAAACCAGAAATATACTACGTCACTAGCTTGGAGCTTTATATGGAGTACAGAAAACACATGATAAATTTCAGGTGACGACCATTACTTCATAACACTGCACCATCATGCTGGCGTGTAAGATTCACGCCTTGGCGAGGCAAAATGTGACACTGACGCGCTTTCTTCCAGTGGACAGGTGGGTCTATTACACTCTTTGCCGTGAGACTGAGCTGCTCTGTGTGCTGTAATCTGAGCTTCTCTTTGCTTTGTTGACATAGCCAGACCAGCCGTGCATGCTTTTAGTGCATGTTCGAAATGCAAGCGTGCCTCACTGGCTAGCTCACAGCTGCTGCTCTGCACTGCTCTCATACGGCAGTTACAGCTCATAACACCGTCACAGAAACATAGCACTCATCCTTTTATGCAAATAAAAGGTTTTGCATAAAAGGTTTTCAGCACCTGTTAGATATTTTAAAACAAGTATATTAAGAAGCAATGTCTAATATGCAAAATCTCTCAGACACATCAACATATTCTCGTCCAAACTCGTTGCATACTGACGCTTTGTCAGACCCCTCAGCGCCACTTTTCGGTCGCAGTAAACACGTGCTTAACGTTGTGAATTAAACAAAAACACTTGCTTAGGTTTAGGCAACAAAACAACTCGGGTTTAGGAAAAAGCTGTCGCCATATTGAGAGCCGTGCAGAGGCAATAGAAATGCTCGCACTTAGCGCCTTTCTTTAGTGAGCTATAGATGTGTTGGTATGTGGATTTTACCATATGTTTAGCTTTGGACAGAGCCATGCTAGCTCTTTCCCCCTGCTTCCAGTCTTTATGCTAAGCTAAGCTAACCAGCTGCAACCTGTAGCTTCATATTTAGCGCACAGACGTGAGAGTGGCATCAATCTTCTCATCTCACTCTCAACAAAAAAGCGTTTAAACGCATCCATCACTTCTATCTGTTGTTAAACTCATGCAACATAAATGAATAACCCTCCCAGTTGTTAAGAAGTGGGCCAGGTCATACCATATATCTGTGTGTGTGTATGTGTGTCAATATGTTGAGTCAATAATGCCTGCATGGTTGGAGCCGAGCCTTTTTGAAGACGATTATTATCACTGGACTTTCCTTTGATCAGCTTTGATCATCTACTGTGTGTTCAGTGGACGTATGGACTGTGTGTGTGTGTGTGTGTGTGTGTGTGTGTGTGTGTGTGTGTGTGTGTGTGTGTGTGTGTGTGTGTGTGTGTGTGTGCAACAGGTCAAGGGTCTCTGGGTCTGTGTGTTATGGCTGCTTTTGTACATGCAGTATTTTCCTACAGATGATTGCACTGTATATATGAATATGTTATGGCACAGTTATGTATGTAAATATTTAGCTTTTCAATTTCCTGTCTGTAGATTGAAAGGAACTGAAAATTATTTTTCAAAATCTATTTCAGAGACAAAAGTAACAGAAACGTCTGGTTACAGTTAGATGACGGTAATCTGTAATCTGAGGGATTAACTGGCAGACATGCATACATATACATACTACTCACACACTGAGCAAGCATGGACAAACACACACACACACACACATGCAGCCCAATCCAGACAGACTGGAGAATAAAGATCCGATCAGGAAACACACTTGATGAAAACAAGACATTTGGGATTTTTTTTTGCGGTAAAATAGTAAAACAGTCCCTCCTGAACACATAATTCAACCCAAATCCTGGAGGAGAGCGAGCGAACACCTGTGTCCACTGCAGACTCCCTAGACGGACGTTTGGTTCCAGACTCCTGAAAAACACAGTAGCTGCTGTTATTCTAGGAGTCAAATTAGCGGCCGGTTGGGGAGGCCTAATTTAAACCAGCGTGGCCGCTGGGGAGCAGATCATGCCGCTTGAAACAGGATTTACTAACTGGTACTCGGTCCCTGTTTTAATGTGCACCGCCGCGATAAAAAAAGAGGATATTACTTCGACTGAGAATTTGAATTTAATTAAGTTTGGTTTTGTTTGAAAGTGAGAATTTGTGCTTTATAAAACAGTCTGTTGGCAGGCAGAATGTCTGCTTCAGTGTCCAACACTCACACAAAGGACACTGGGCCACTTAAAAGCACAGTTGGATTTTGGGGGATTTTTTTTTTTACTCCCGTCTTACTTTACCAGAGAAGAAGAAGAAGAAGTCATGGCTGCATTTCAGAATGCTTTTTTCCTGTTATGCTGAATGGTGAGATCAGCCTGTTTTAGCATAATGTTTATAGGATCAAGTAGCGGCAACACAATAAAACACAACTATTCCTGTAAGTGCACACTTTATAACAGCACATAACTCTCTAATGTTCGCTGCACAATTTGGGAGGGGAGATTTTATTTTCCCCAAACCATTACTTACAATTTCAGAGGGCTGTTGTTCATTACCTGTAAATGTCTCTGGTCTCAAATGAAAATACATCACAGTTCACGGCTGGCTCGGCGGTGAATTACTTCGGTAATTGGTTGGATTTCGCTGGAAATGGTTTCAGCATATCTGGCAGGCGTTTGCACTGTGTGAAAGTCATTTCCTGGAAAGACATCCCCACGTTCTGTCTGTGAAATATTCACCCTGTTTCTGCACACCACCTCACTCCCTTCACACTTTCCTCCTCGTCTCCTTGGGCCTCCCTCATCCTCTCTTCCACATGCTTTTCTGCAGCCCAACTTCCTCTCAGTCTCCTTCCTCCCTAGTCCTCCTTCCCATCCCTCTGTCAGCTTTTTGGATGATGCTTTGACATAATATGCTCTAAAATGACTGATTGCTACGACCCACACTCCTTAGTAAAGAGAAGAATATAGCATCCAGGACCGGCTTCCACTCAGTATGGAAATACTTGCACTATGCATGTGCTAGTAGTGAACAGGCCTATTTTTAAAGGGCGCCTGTAACCCCACAAAATAACATGGTACGAAATGGTTCTTGGCATTTGGAACTAACACTGGGTTAGATTACTAATGTAGCTAGTAAGCTAATTAGCCAGAACTGCTAACGTTTCCATCTTACATTAGGGCATATACAGAGGAGAAGTCCCGCCCCTTTCCGGTGGACCATCATTGGGCCGTCAAATATGAACGGTAGCCAACGGTGAGAGACAAATATTTTTTTGATCCCGTTTGAATCATTTGTCAATTTAAAACAGAACTTTGAAAGTCAACCTGGGGTGGAACCGGAGCACTAAAAACACGTGTGGCCGGTCCGGATATGTCAACAAAGCACAGAGAGGCTCGGATTACAACACACACAGAGTGACTTCATTTTCTGCTCAGTAGACATTACTCCTCTATATCTTTGCTTGGCAAATAGTTGAAGAACCTTTAAACCACTTCTTACACTTATACTCTTGTATTTTTGGTTTTGAACAACCAACTGCTGTGTCTGGTTCCGTTTGTTAAGCTAGGATTGGATAATCATTATTTAGGGGAGGGATTTAACAAACAGTCAATTCTCAATAGAGTGGTGAAGGGATGATATTTTTGTAGGCCAATCCGGAAGTCAGACTCGCACGGGCTCCCTCAACAAAAAGCCAATGGGATTTTTCCATTGGGTTTTGGATTCTCACTCACTCATCTCACTTACACGTTTTGTTCCGTAAAATAATCTCCACAAATGACACCGATGATGATTTTTGAAGCGTAAATTCAATCGCAAGAAGTAAAAAGCTAACTTGAGGCTATAAACGAACTACACTAAAGTAAAATTAGCGCCTTTTTTAAGACACATTAAGGCTTCAAAATTCACAAGTGGGATATTTATTGATGTATTTTATATCATAGAACAAAATCTTAAAATCTCTAAAGCTTGTGTTAACCACAGACCTCGTTTCAGGCATTTAACTAAAAACCCATTCCAAAAAAAACCTTGACTTCGAGGCAAGGGAACCAGAAGTGCTAAAATGCTTAACTCATTTCTGGGTTTTAGGACTCATTCCTTTAGCACTCTATTGCATAAATTTCCATGACAGACTGTTGATTCTGCTTTCATTGCTCAAGGTTTAAAAGGAGAAAAAAAGTCTCCTTGTTCCTGAACAAAATGCTGTGCTTCACACTAGCAGATTCATCACACAACATTATTTGCACACTCCGACTGACAAAGATCATCTATCTTCTCTCCTCCAGACATCTCTTGGAAGGAGACTCAGCGAGGCAACAAGCCACAGACAAATTGGTTGAGGCCAGAGAAGCAGCTTTGACACTCTCAGACACAAAGTAAATCACAGCGAGGGGTTAACAAGCTCGTCAGGCGCTTGTCGTCACACACCTACTCATGAGGAGGAGGCGGGTTTAGGGGTTGATATTTTTTTCAGTTAGACACAAACACACAAATGTATTTTTCACCATCATCGCTACCACTGGTGGCCATGGGGGAAAGGATATGACACTAAAAACAGCCTGCGGGTTCGTGCTCCAACACCCCCCTCTTCTTTCCTCATCTCTCCCCGGTTAGATATAATTACCCCGTCATCATGCTCGGGAAAGCAAAACAGTGATCTGCATCTCCATATAGGAATGGTGGCCTAGTCTAAACACAGCCGCTGTATTGTTGCGTAAAAGCATGTGTGTGAATGTGTATGTGCGTTGGGATATGAAAAGAAGCAAATCTCAGCGTGCGTCACCAGCCGGATGCACATAGCAGTGGGTCTTTTTTGTCTGTGTGTTTTCAAAGAATAAAATGTGTCTTAGCTTGTGTGCCAGTACCAGCGGGCAACCTCCGGGTCTGAAAAATGAAGCCAATGTGGAAGTAACTTGCATTCTTTCTAACAGCCAGCAGGGAGCGACTCCTCTGGTTGCAAAAAGAAGTCCTAAAAATGTCTTATTCAGCGTTCGGTTGTACTTCGCTCCATCCTCTCATGTCACTTCTGTTTTCCAAAAAACAAGATGGCAACGGCCAAACACCACCTCAAATGTTTTAGGAAATATCTTGTAATGTACTGTTTAGCTGTAAAATGAGAAAGTTTGTGATCTGGAATCCAGATTGAGATCAGCTGAGGAAACACCAAGAACCGTCCACCAGCCAGAGCAAACTCTCTCATTTTGGGCGGCAGTCGCTCAGTCCATAGGGACTTGGCTTGAGAACCGGAGGGTCGCCGGTTCAAGTCCCTGCACGGACCAAGTACGGACTGTGGACTGCTAGCCGGAGAGGTGCCAGTTCACCTTCTGGGCACTGGAGCAAGGCACTGGACCTCCAAACTGCTCCCAAGGCGCTATACAGTTGCTGCCCACTGCTCCTAATACCAGGATGGATTAAATGCAGAGAGTAAATTTCACTGTGTGCTGTGTTATGTACTATATAATATACTGTATGACAATAAAAACTAATTTACATTTTACAGCTAAACAGTACACTACGAGATGTTTCTGAAAACATTTGAGGAGAGAAATAGGCATTACAGTAACAGAATATTGATTCATATTTGTTCAGCACTGTCTAGTTTGAAAATTTGATCGGAGTTCGCGAGTGATTGACAGCTGCCTCTGTTGAATGAACAGCCAATAGGAACGCTCTCTCTCTGAAATGACCTGTGATTGGTCAAAGTCTCCCGTCACGGGCTAGATGTTTTAAAGCCTGAAAACAGAGCCATGAGGAGGAGCAGAAGTCTAGTTTTCTCTCAGAACACTTGGATCACAATATACTGAAAGATTACTATGGAAGTTTTGCCAGTACACATCATCGGCTGTGTGTGTGTGTTTGTCACAAGATACAAAAGTGAATTTAGAATAATTTTGCTGGCAGAAAAAACATGCCGCACAACTGCAAGTCTGCAGACCACACAAGGAAAAGTGTGTGAACCAAATGACAGAGGAGTACTTTGGATGTTGTACATTTTATCTCAGCACAGAACATTCTGGACTCCAACTATACACAAGCATCCTTGTCATCAGAAAAATGTCATCATCACACACAAAAAAAGCTTTTCCAAACAACTCTGCGATAAGCAAATGCCAAATTGGGAGTGTTTTGCCACAGAGTCACTGAAGTGTGTGTTACACTCTCAAAGGGACCTGACACGGGCTGCTCAGAGCCATGAGAACTGGTGTTCATTCCCCCCCCTTGTGTGTTAATCAGAGACCAGTGATGAAAGCCCCTGACAGAAAATAAATCAGCGGGAATTTGAAGACTCTATATGGTCAAACTGGTTGGAACGGGAGGAGGCTCATACAAAAAGGTGAGAGGGCGTCGAAACTCACAAATCTGGGAATCACCAAGTTTCAAGTGAGACATGTACAAGTCGTGAGAGAGCTGGAAGGGAGAAAAAAAGAGCAGCACAGACCAAGAAAAATGAAAAACAGAGGGGGGAGATTATGAAAAATCACTAAATTTGTAATCTTGCCTCCCTTTGGAGACCAAGCTCTGAACGGCGTCCAAAAACTTGTGAGCTTTTTTGAACAAATAGCTGACATGCTTCAGAACAGAGGTTGTTTATCTTGGGATGGAGTGAAGGGGGGAGAAGAAGAGGGATGTAAGGAAAGCCTGGGAGAGAGAGAGAGAGAGAGAGAGAGAGAGAAAGAGAGAGAGAGGAGGGGGAACAACAGGAACAGAGAGATGGACAGGAGGATTTGAGATTGTGCAAAAAGAAATAAAAGGGAGGCGGATGAGAGATGAGATGCTTGGGAAAGCGGGCTATTAAAAAAAACAGATCTACAGAAATAATATTTTGCTTCTCAAACTCACAGTAACAAAGACATGAGCAGCCTAAAAATCAAGACAACCAACAGGTCCTAACAGAGATTTACTGTAAGAATAAACCTACTGGAGTGGGAAGTCAAGACATGTCAAACAGTGCTTCACAGACACGAGTCACAAAGTGGTTTAGAAAGGTAGGAGAGGACTGGACAACACCAAGGAGTCTGCAGGAGAATTAACGACAGATATAAAAAAACATGATGCTACGGCATCCAGCCTCGATTCAAGTCTACAATTGCACAAAACACCATTGATACTTGTAATATCTTAAAAAGGTTTGCAGGCTAAAGTGCTGACATTAATGCAGATACCATATCAGCTACGATAACAGCATTCAAAAAGCCTGACTAGCAACAGACATATTTCAACAAAAGAGTCATGACGTAATGAAAGTATACACCGCTGTAACAACAGGAGTGTGCACCACTTACTCCATAAACACTTCTATTACCAAGGCAACCTTAAAAGCACCACTTAAAGGTCACTGCAATGAATCAGGCATCCAAACATTTTCAGAGTACAAGGTTTTAGCCACTTTGGAGACAGCTCAAAAAAGTTTCACCTTGTAAAGTTGTAATGGCTAGCTAGCAATTGAGCAAACAATTATGTAGCAACATTAGCATTTAATTTGACTTGTGTTTTTGGCCACCTGACAAATGTAAGTCCAATATTAACTCGGCTTTTAGTTCTATTTTGGTCTCCACCGACTCATGAAGGAAATATCTGGCTCTTTAGCTGCTAAATGCTACACTTTGCTAGTTGCTAATGATGTCTGTGTGTGCCTTTGGTGCTGGGCAGGTAGTGCAGGTGGGTTCATTAGAGCTTTTTCACTGAAATCACTAAAGTTGCGGGTCATAAAACCAAAACAATGAGCTTAAAGGCGCCCTGTACAGCTGAGGGGAAGTGCAGAGTCATGTGCTAACTGCGGGTTCATCACTACGAGACACCTTTCACATTACACAAAGTCATTTTATCCATTGTTAAAGGTGCTAAATGTGAGATTGGGAGCATTTGCCTCCGTATGACTCAACATGGCAACAGCTGAGCCGGCAGCTCGTAGCTAACGACGCTAACAGCGCTAACAGTGAAAACAAAGGTTTCAAAGTTTTTGGACAACAATAGAGGTTGTCGATTGGTATGGAGGAATATGCTATATCAGGCTTTGGCTACACAAACCATTCTTATTAATATGTTTCGGCCTTTTCATGGGATTTGTTGACAACAATAGATTGTATATAAAGATGGACGGCATGAAAGCTCCCCAAAAGTGAAGCCAAAACATCTCGTTCACCCCCTGGTGGCTGGCTGCAGTATAGGTCATGAATCTCGTCCCCTCCATGTTAGCGGATGGGATATGGGCCAAACTAAAAAGTAGAAAGAACACGTTAAATAAATTTTCCCCAAAGATGGTTTCTGTAATTTTAGATAGTTCTTATCACGCTGATGGTCAAGTGTTCATTTTTCTGATAAGTTTGATTTTAATTAGTTATTAATTATTTGCTATGAAAAGGTGGTGAGACGTCATGACTGACAGCTGTGATTGACAGCTGCTCTGAGTTATGTAGTTGTAGCTGGAGGCTTGGGAATTGTACGAGAGAGGAGATGTAACTTTAACTTTCCATAACTGTCACGTGTCAATTTGATCATAAGTGTAGTTCTAGAGATATCATGTTTAGTTGTTGTGTCTTTCTAGCCCAAACAGCTACAGCTACAAATGATGTCAAAACCTCAAGATAGCAGCTCCCGTATCTGGGATATTTTGGCTTCACTTTTGTACAGTGGGAGGAAGGGAAGACACGTCATCCATCTATATATACAGTCTATGATTGACAATAAGAAGAATATAGAATATCACCAGGGTTATCTTTTAAACTACACATTTATTTTTGTTTAGCATGTGGAATGTTTTAGCGAGAAATTATGTACAAAAAAGTGCTTTTCTGTAAGAAAAAGAGCTTCTTTATTCTGACTGGAAACTACAGAGGGCAACTTTTTTGCCAATGGAGCAAAAAAAGCTGGAAAATTTGGTGAACAAACATCCAAAGTGAATGTGACCTAGTGAATCTGCTGAAAGCCCGGTGAAGCCTGGTTGCTGGAGGCGTTAAATGAATGTCTGTTGAAGCTGCAGTGAAAGCGTGGCGGCCGCCGTGCCAGCACTTCATGCCCGAGAAGTGTGGGCATAGGTGGCAGCAAGACAGACCAAATACAGACATGCTGTTTGACACACACGGGTATGGAATGCACACACACACACACACACACACACACACACACACACACACACACACACACACACACACACACACATACACACTAATCCTCAGATGCCCTCCAGTACTGTATATACAGATTAGAGGTGTGTATTAAACAGTGTCTGTGCTTTAAGGACATTCAGCCTAACAAACTATGAATCAGCTGATGCTCCAATGATCAGTGTAACATATTGTTCAAGTGGAGAAATGAACAATGTGGAGACCGTGCCGTAAACCTACTGATAAACAGGATTTGGTTTGAATGCAGTAAAGTGTCCTGATTGGATGGGTATTAGTAATAAATTAATACTCTGAGCCAATCTGGAAGAAGTATACTGAATTTATTCTGAAACTTCCTGTAAAAATGAAATAACTGCCAATTTAACTTCTCAAGCAATGAATTTTTTCTTAAAACTTTGACAACGTGAGTAAACAGAGACCAACTTAAGTGTTGTGAGATGAGGAAGGGTGTTGTCTGTGAATGATGGCGGCTTTCCAGATTGTGTTTACTTCCGCCTCCCTACGTGTGAGCTCGTAAGTGTTTGTAAGTGTTTGTGTGTGTGTGTGTGGGTGTGTGTGGGTGTGTGTGTGGGTGTGTGCAGTAGCACTATGAGGTGGCATGTGGCTGCGGTGTCATGGGTCACGGTGAACGCTGGAAGACTTACAGGCCACCTCAGAGTTTTAATGGTAGACAGACCTGTTGGAGGACGGCACGAGGATGCTTCTGTTCCTGTTGATAAGGCACCGTTTCCTGTTGGACAGGTCAGCGAGGGACCAATGACATGTGCACTTTATGGGGCTACACCTCTAACGGCTGTTCTCCAATTTTTTAGTTTTAAGTAAAACTTAACTTACCTCATCAGCATGAACCTCAAAGGGGAACTGCAATAGAAGAAAATCAACTTGTCACTCTGGTTTAAATGCTATACTGTAGATTTACTGTGTTTGCTCAAATGAAATTCAGACATCATGTATGGACACTTAAATACTAAATAAATAATTATTATAAACTGTATTATAAACAGCAGTTAGTGAGCTATTTGTCCAATGACTCACTAGACTCAACTCTGGTTTCCTTTAGTTGAATCATCACAGACATGAGCCAACTGACGTCATTTTTTCAGGATTTCAAGGGAATTCTGTTTTCAAACAGTGACATGAAAACACGGCCAATATGCAAAACTGCCAGTAGTGCAGTTTTCAGCCTCCATTATGAGAAAAACTTGGATTTCTTTTATAGGTTTTAAAACACAAAATCTACGTACACAACAACAGTATATCAACTGTATCAACAGACAATCCCTGAGAACACATATAGCTATTATATGTATTATTATTATAGTTATAATGAATATGCAATAGCTGTAAGAGTAAAGCAATATTTAAACATTTTGGGAAATATTTTTTGGGTTTATTGGAGAGAGACAAACAAGAAGATCAAAAGCCTACCACTTTTCATATCGGTCCATTAAATATGAAGGTAGAACCAGGGGGCGATTAGCTTAGCTTAGCACAAAGACTGGAAACAGGGGGAACAGCTAGCTTGTTTACCAACACCTCTAAAGAAATACTACAGCAGATGTTCCGCGGGAAAACCGCAACTTGTCATTTTAATACTTCAGTTATTGTGCAGTTAATGGTGCCTTCAAATGGGGTCGTGTTTACCGTGTTCACCAGAAGAGTCCATATGAGTGCCCCCCTCTTGTGGTACCAATAGGCTAACGTGTTCATTAGTGAGCTTCAGATGTGCTGGTAGGCAGATGTTGTTACCTTTGGACGGCGCCAAAGCTATAGCTGTTTCCCTGTTTCCTGTCTTTATGCTAAGCTAAGTTAAGCTAAGCTAAGCTAAGCTAACCGTCTCTTAGCTGTAGCTTCATAACTGTACAAACATGAGAATGTTATCAATCTTTTCAAGTAGCCTAACTCTCAGAAAGACTATTCCTTTAAAAAGTAGCCTACAACTGCTCTAATAGGGTTTTGGTGGAGCGGATAACATCCATTTTTCATTCAAACCGTGCAAATAATGATTCAAGCACCAAATTTGGCATGATGATTGCTGAGGGGTCACTAAGCAAATATAAACGATTGGCCGCTTGAAAATCCAAGATCCAAATTGACCTGCTGATAATGATTTATCTCATAGAAATTCATCTACTTGATCGATTTGGGTGATCTTGGTGTCAAATTATATGTTTTCTGGTATGCTGGATCTAAATTTGATAGTATTAACAATTTTTAACTGCAATATGGCGGCCATTTTTCAAGATGGCTATCAAATTTACTCGCAGAGAATGTTTTTCTTAAGGAAATGCATGTACTTGGTCAATTTGAATGTGTGATGTAGAGTTATATGTTTTCTGGAATGCTTGATCTAATATTTACAGCTTTAACATCCTACAATAAGTTTTTTCTTACTTTCTGGCTGTCCGCTGAGTCTTTGCTTTGTGGTTTTTGTGCCTTGAGAGTCCACAGTTCCAGTTCTAGCACCTGGTGTTGGATATGGAGCTTGTCATATTCCTGCTCATCCGGTCTTTCAGGGAAGGAAACTTTGGACTACTGATTCCCTACTCGACCACGTAGATGAATTTCTATGAGAGAAACCCATGAATGTATTAAAAGAACTGGATACAGCGTTGGAGGCGGAGCCCCGGTCATTTCTATTAGAGTTGCTCATTGGCGCATGAAGCCTAAATGGCTCAACTTCCGTCTGGAAAAGTACCCGTACCTTTGCGGACCATGGGCAACTGGGACATGCGCAGTAGTGTCCACTCTGTCACATGACTCTGTCACAGGGTCCCAACGTCACGGTCTGGGTCTCACTCACGTGAATGGAGGAAGGGAAATAACTCTGGATTCAGCTATTAGTGCATTTCACATCTTTAAAAACGTAATTTTTTAAATAAGGGTTATTAGAGTGTTCGTACTGGGAAGTTGATTCACCTCAAAAAAAATTATCCGCTGAGTTACAGACGTCTCTTTCCCAATGTAAGTCTATGGGAAAAAGTATTTTTGGGCCCAACGGCATCACGTGACTGACACGGAAGTTGCAGTACCGCCGTTTGGTCACTACAAAAGTCCGGATCGTCGACTGGTGCACTTCCTGGGGGCTTGGAGAAACCATTATCGGCAGGTCAAATCTTGGATTTTCAAGTGACCAATCCTTCATATTTGCTAAGCGTCCCCTCGGTGATCATCATGCCAAATTTGGTGCTTGTATTACTATTTGCATGTTTATTTTTCCACTATCCGCTCCACTATATCAACAGATGTTTGGTTAGCTTAAAAGCTACAGTTTCATTTGGTTTAAGGCACATAAAAGCCCTCAGTGAAGGTCAGAGAGTCATTGTTTAATGTAGGTCTAAATTGAGACACTAACATGTGGTTAGTTATTGGACATCAAGAGCAAACTGAGTCATCATGAAACAATTTCATAATTATGTGTTTCCCTCCAGCTCAAAGTCAGCAGATACTCAGCTGATAAAGTCTGATGATTAGCACTTGACAAGAGCTGGTTTGCACCACTTCTCACTCCTAAAAAGTGTCTTTTTAGGGAGCCTGATAAAAGTGTACACATTTGCTATGAAGCTGTAAAAGCCTCATTTCTCTACATGTTTAACTTACAGCTCCAACTCGCGTTGACAAGCCATTTGGCCTGTTGTGGAGAGAGACATCAGACTGAAGTGTTAACCATGAGGCGGTGTGGGAGCTCCCGGTGTGGCTCTCTTCATGGTTTCATTGGTATTTGATCCACAGCCCCGCCCTCCCCCTCTTCCTCTCCTCCTCTCCTCCGCGCTGCGCCGCTCAGCTCACCCAGCGCACCAGCGGGTCAGTCCGGTTGCAGCACCGGCTCCGCTCGGACCAACCAACCAACCGACCAACCAACCAACCCACCATACATTACTAATGGACACATAATTAAACCGGAGTCTCCTGTTCTTCCTGTCGCAGTTTCCTGTGGTGAGTTTCTATTCAATTTGGACCATTAAATCTCTCCATAATGTTGTCAGAAAGACGCTCAATGAGTCTGTAACACTCAGACAGAAGTTAACTTTAGCACACTTTTATATATGTTATATTTAATAACATATTCATTTAGAGACTTTGAGTACAGTAAGTGAACTGAATCTGTAACTTTTCGGTGCATATTTAGAAATGTATTTTTGCAATGTATTTTCATAATTCTTTGGTAATTTATAACCTCCTATAACATTCCTACAAGTGTTGTTTTTTTCTATTAGGCCTATATTTGTATTGTATCCTCAGATACTATTGTTTGGAGATATGGAATAACTTTAAAAAAATAACAATATATGTCATATATATATCATATATATATATATATATATATATATAAAATATCAATTGCCTGTTGATACAATTATTAGTTGCCTATCATGTGATTAATTATTAGCTTTATTATTTTTCTGCTGATATAGATGCATTAATGGGAGAAAATGCCACCAGAGAAAGAAAGCAAACATATCAGGTTTAGTTTCAGATAAGGCGATACCATTAAGACTTGTAGACTGAATGTTGACTGAAACCAAGCTGTTATCTGACCTGGTGTTAATGGTCACACTGTATTCTGTGTAAGTTGTTTTAGAGTTGTGTGAGAGTCTCAGAAAGTCTGACAGTGAAACTCAAAGCGCTCCGTAACGTGTTTATATTCAGCAGCAGTATATTCTCATGTGTGTGCTTTGATTCTTCATCACTCTGCTGCTTTGTAATTACAGCAGTTACATGACAACATAGCCTATCAATTTTCCCTGTATGTCACTGAAATGACCGAGATGTGCATGTGATTCAGTGGAACATGTTACATGACACGGACGGGGGGGGGGTGAAGTTGAAGTTGGTGGCCTTGAGGTGTTTTAATTATGGAGGCGAACAGGCGGCGCAGTGTTGGACTCGTTACAAGTTGGGGGCCAGTGACCTTCTGACCTCTGCAACCTGCCAGCGAGCCATGAGGGAGGCCACCATGTGAAATACCACACACGCGCACACACAGACACGCACATTGATTGAAGAGCTCGTTGGCCCGCTAAAGCCCGTCAATAAACAAACATACACAGTGGTGATCAATATAAAAAAGCCAGTCTGCTCCAGTGATAATAACGCAACAACAAAAAATCCATTAAACAACATACAGTGATGAACTCAGTCCTCCTTACTGTGGATCTATGACTGTTTCATGTTTAACTGGCTCTGTAATTCCCCCCCAGTTAGTCTCTCCAGAGTAGGCGTGCAGTATTTCCTCCTTGACTAACATGCTTTGATATTTCTAAGATGATTAACACATGCATGTAATGTTTCCTTCACATCCCCCTCATATGATTTACACTAATGACTCAGTGCTTAAATGAGCGCAGACATCCCCTGTGGTTTGTCTTTTTTACCTGAGTTCAACATTCCTCTGAGGGGTGACCCTTTGTGACCTTTGGGTGTCATTGACGCAACCAACCAGGAAGGGGTTAGTTGCAGAAGTGAGAACTCTGAATCTGGGTGCTGTATTTGTTTTCACACCGCAGGGTTGGGTTTTTTTTTTTGTTGCCACACATGATGAAGATGTTGGGAAAACTGCTCCATCATGGTCTGCCGTCACCAAATGGTCACAACATGATTCCAAACCCCCCCAGTTTAAAGGAATACACCAAGTTTTTGAAGAGGTTGATCCATCAACAGCCAACTGGTCACTGCTGTCGGCTGTGTCGAGTGAAATGTGGGCAAACTCCCAATTCTTGTTAACAATCTTAGTTAACATAGTTCATAAATGTCTATTTAGTGGACTGTGTGGGTGAAAAAAGAGGACCAAGCCATCATGATGTTTTAGTTTGAAAAACAGGGACAGGTGTGTTTGTTGATTGGCTGCTGTCCAAAGTTTGGCTGCATGTGAACTTTTCAGATGATGCTTTATGTGGACGACTGTAAAGTTTCTGTGGCTAGCTGCTCTCCCTGCAATATGAAACTATATTTACAATAATTTGTGCTGTCGGTCTAAGTGATAAGAACATGGACAACAAAATCAGTTTGCTCGAGGCTTCATGTTGAGGGAGAAGAACATTTAACTTTAAACTTAATCTCAATATGGAGCACCATCAGGGACATGTGGATGGTTTGGTCTCTAGTAGAGCTCAACAGACAGGTCTACTAGATTTCTGAGGCCGATATCGATACCAATACCGATATCAATATTTGAGAGTTTAAGAAAATACGATAACAAAATATCAGCAAATATACATCACACAATTATTGACAAGGGGCTCTTAACTTTGCTTAGTTTGACATGTTGGGAAATACGGTTATTTGCTTTCTTGCTGACAGTTAAGGCTGGCCCACACTAAAAGATATTTCAAATCTTAACAGATGTTGAACATGTGAGAGACCCCACACATAACACCATGTTATGATAAATTGAATTTAATAAGTTTTGTTCCTTTAGTGTGTGATGAGCAACGATTTGGCCAAAACAGCACACCACACACTAACAGATTCCACTCATAAACTACAAGAGCCCCGACAAAAATCTCGTAAATTCTCTCGCAATCAAACATGAACTTTAGAAACTTTAGTGTAAACAAACATGGTGCACGACAGGCAGGAAGAATTAGCGATGTTAGTTTTTCCTCTACTTTGTACTGAAAATTCAGAATGGATGAAGTCATGGAGACAAGTTAAACACTTGTGTTGTCACCACAAATCAACAAGTTGGTCCTCCATTTCTGAGGTCCATCTTACTACTACGCGTTTTGCATTAGCTCATGCATTAGTCACGGCCGACATGACGGCGGTTGTTGTCTTTTCTTCCTCTGTCAGCTTGGTTCCCAATTGGCTGTCGTTCTTTTCCCACGTGACAGCGTCATGTACTGTAAATATTGAACAATATTTACGAATTGAGATCGGTGCGGCCAGGATGGACTTCCGAGGCGATTGGAGGATGTATAAAACACTCTAAACGTACCTCACACCACAGGAATATCTGTAAAGATAATCCTTAGAACCATAAAAAAATCGGGGCTTTGCTGACAATTGTCGGGAGGGGGGAATCAGGCTCAAAAAGGGCTAGATTCTCGTGTACCCGGCATTAGATGAGAAGATCAATATCACTCTCATGTCTCTGTGGAAAATATGAAGCTACTGCCAGGAGTTAGCTTAGCTTAGCACAAAGACTAGAAAGGGGGGAACAGCTAGCCTGGCTCTGTGGAAAGGTAACAAAATCTGTCTACCAACACCTCAAAAGAAATATTTAGCACATATTACCCCGCAAGCATCTTTAAAGCTCACTAATTAACCCATTACATCTTGTTTCCAGTCTTTGTGCTAAGCTAACCAGCTGTTGGCTGTAGCTTCGTATTTAGGCAATCATATAGATATGAAAGTATTGATCTTCTCATCAACTTTCAGCAAGAAAACCAAAATGTCAAACTATTCCTTTAAATACTTGTGACCTTGACATGTACAGAGATAAACTTGTCAGTGCTCTCTGGTGGACAAATTATGTCGTCTAATGGTGGGACTGTTTCTAAATGATATTAAACATATCGTTTGAACTCACAATTATATCAATATACCGTATATGTGTAAAGATAAAATTGGCCGATTTTATCAGCCATGTACATGTGTCAGTCTGGCTGCAGTATCTGTGTGCTCTCATCTCTTACCATGTAAACTGATCACAAACCAAAACTTTCTTTAAAGACTTAACATGGCAAATATCAAGAGAAGGGAGAGGGAATGTGCATATTTTTAGTAGAAGAAAGAGAGAAGGAAAGAGAGAAGTTTATGTATGAGCGCAGAAGATACATAAACTGAAAGAGAGAGGCAACAAAGAGGGCAAATTGGGAGCGCCAGTTCCAGCAGATGCAGGAAGCAGAGAGCCTCGGAGAGTATGGATATTTGTCGGAGCATGAAAATGTTTTCTTGGCTGAGGAGGAAGTGTAGCTGTGTTTTGCTTGGATTCAGACTGAGCGTGGACGGCGAAAATAGGAACGTAATTGAAAGTCAAAGAGTGAGCCTGAAAAATGTGGCCTTATCTTGTATGTTTGTTCACCTGGTTAGCGGGGTTAGCGAGTGAAGGACATGAGGAGAGAGGCAGAGAGAAGGGAGGGGGAAAGTCCATCGCTGATTTCACTCAAGACAAACTATAGCAGAGTAAACATTTTTGAGTTTAAGTCATCAAAAGTAGAAATTAATGCGTGTGTGTGTGTGTGTGTGTGTGGGCCCAACAGCTGTTTTAGTCAAGTTGTTTCAGCCTTCCTTAGTCAGTCAAGACGCTCAAAGAGAGAGAGGAAGAGAAAGAAAGAAGAGGGAGCAGAGGAAACAAGAGGAAAAGATTCAGAATGAGAGTAAAGTGAGTCGAAAAGGAAGAAAGAGAAGACAAAAGAAGGAGAGACAATTAAAGAGAAGACAAGAAACAGTAGAAGGCAAGAATGGAAAAGAAATGAAGAGAAAACGAAAGAAAAGAAAAAAGATGGTTCAGACCGAAACATGGTTTCAATCAACTCCGAGGTTGAGAAGAAGGATGTTTGATGGTCGTAATCGAGAGAGAGAGAGAGAGAGAGAGAGAGAGAGAGAGAGAGTCCACCGACCGATGCTCTGCTCAGGAATGTGCTCGTACACGCACACAACACACACGGCTCCTATTAGACTGTGGTTACTCTGGTTTATATCCAGCAAAGCCACCTCAGGCAAATACTGTACATAGTGACATGGAAATATTTGATTCTGTGATGTATGAACGCACCGAAATCCCCCGAATGGTGAGTTGCCCAAAGAAAGCAACCCTAGGCTGCAGCAGAAAGATGAACTAAGCAAGAAGTGAACACCGATTGAGTCTGGTCTACTGATGATGTCTCGTTGCAAGATTTCTGTGTATTGGAGTTCAACATGCAGTTATCCGTCACCACCTTTGGAGATATATCTGTTGATATCTGTTATTTGGTACAGCTTTAAAAAAGAGCTTTCAATCAGTATCGGACACAACACCTCAGGCTCCAATTCTTTTGGTTAAAATCATGGAAACAGCGCCATCCAGCGGTGAGGTTGCAGATTGCAACCAACTGAAATCTCTCCCTTCTGCTAAGCAGTCATGTCTAGAAGGTGACCCCCCAAGTTGCGAAACTCTCGCGAGATGGTTAAGGTTAGGCAATGACCTTAAATAGTTAAGGTTAGGATAGGGCGACCTTCTAGACACAGCCGTGCCAAGCGTGTAGGAGAACTACGGTGAAAAACATGAAAACACGAATGACCCTATCTAGAGCCAGTGTTTGGTTTGTCCATTCTGGGCTACTGTAGAAACATGGCGGACTCTGAAGAGGACCCGCTCCATATGTAGATATAAACGTCTCATTCTAAGCTAACGAAAACACAGTGATTCATATTAAGAAAACATACTTTTTTAACATTATATTCCATTTCTGTCAATAGATCCCCCTCAATGCTTCACACTGTACCTTTAAAATGTCTGGGTGAAACATGAAACCATGCAGTGGTTTATAAAATCATCTAATTTGACAGATATCAAAGTCACAAGACTACAAGACAATAGACAAAATTACTTCAGTTCATCCTGTGGGGGACATTAATGTGTTCCAAATTTAATGGCAATCCATCCAATAGTTGTCGAGACATTTGACTGAAAACGTCAACGTTATTGTGGCGCTAGTGGAAAAATCAGGGGATCCCCCAAAAAATGGTACAAAGGGAGGAGGAAGGAGATGATACAGAGCAGTAAGATAGGTGTCAGTGATTATCAGTGATGTTTATTAATGATGATAATATCAAAGATGACCAATCTGATTATATGTGTTCCTAAACTGATCAGATCCATTCACTGAAATCTTACTGGGTCTTTTATGTTTCAGTCAGTATTGTTTCTATTCTGCCCTCTTACCCATGTTCCCCTCGTTCCCTCTCCTCATCTGACCTTTTCTCTTTCTCTCCGTCTCATTTCTCTCAGCATCCACCGGTCATCTCTATTTCTGCCCCGTTTCGCCGTCCTCCCCCTTCACTCCTTTTTGTGAAAATTAAACTTTTTCTATTTTTTATTTTCATCCCTTGCTTCCTTCCATCACTTCTCACGCTGTCTCGCTTCAGTTTGAACTGACTCTCTCCCTCCCTCAAACTCATTTTGTATTTTATTTCCTCTCTCTGCCAGAATCAGAACCAGTGCAGCAGCTGACCAGGGTGGTAGCAGCCAGGCCTTGCCCAAAAGAGGTGCGCTACCGGGGGTAACGGAGGAGATGAAGGATTAGAGGATAATCCAGGGTACGTCCAAGTCCCTCCTGTCAAGAGGTCTCCCTATTCTTTTCTGATATCTAACACGCAGGCAGGCAGGCTGCTTCTGGGATTACAGCGTTATACTTATTACCTTTTAAAGACTCTAAAAATTGTTATTTTTTTGGCTTTGTGTTGCTTTTCAGGCCGTTTTATTGGAGGCCTGAGCGTGTTGGCTGCTGTATTTGTGCCAGAAAACAGAGGAGCACAAGTGCAAAGAAGGAGCACAGAGAGGAGGGGAGGATAGAAGCATATGTGCAGATAAAATGAGCTTTGCCCCTGAGGGTCCAGATACGTTAGAGGAGTCGGCGGGAGCGACCCCCTCTGAGCTGTGGTTAAAGGTCTTTAACAGGATTACAGGCAAAGACAAAACACCAGAGCTTTCTATAAGCACACAGTCAGCCAGAGTAATTAATGGCCCCGTGTGTATTCCTGTAATACTGTAGGTTATCAATTAGTCTGAGGTTTTTTCTTGTTCAACCTTGATACAACAAGACAAAGTATTTCCCCTTATCGGGATGACCGTAACGCCATTACATCACTGGGGAGTTGTAATCAGAGAGGTGGCCTGTTGCTTCAGCGCAGTTCATGGGAACATGCACGAGGTCCCCGCAGGCTCACGCGATCTTAGATTGAACATCACACCTCGGTATACTGGTCCCTGGCGTCCCTTTGTGAGCCTTGATATGGCTCCGCTCAGCGCTGGTATGTGCCGTGTTTCCTCCCTCTGCGCTCCCAGATGCCCCTCTTTAAAATCGCCAGCCAGGGGAAGTGGAGCGCAGGGCCTGGGACTGCGGTCAGCAGCAAATTAGAAGGGCTGCCTTGGACCTGACGCAATCCCCATCTCTTGAACCATAGCAGGTCATTAATGAAGCCAGACGGGGCCATGCATGCGTGGGAGGCCCGCGCAGACGTTTAGCTGCTGCAGTGGAAAGCTTTTAAAGAGAACCAGAGGTCTTTGTCAGGGCTGCCTTATGCTATCAAAATATTTTAGAATTGGATATCCATTACTCTGCTGGCAAAGAACAACACATGAGAAAAAGGCCAATTTTTTGTCCGCCTTCATTAGAGACTTACAGGACTAAAGCTTCAGTTATGCGTTCTGCAAGGACAGTCGCACGGACATGAGCTGTGTGATCTTTTATACTCCGTGCAGGTTTCTCCTCGCGGTAAACAAACATTCTCAAAGTTCTTCATTTTGTCCGCCCATCCATGTAGTTAGAAAATTGGATGTGCACGGATAGGCGACAACCCGCCGCACAGAACCCCTACGAAGGGACATGTCTGAAGGTGTGACGTCACTTTGGCCGCGTAGACACTCGCGGCCCTCGCGGATGTGGCAAGCATAAATCAATCAAGCTTTATGTACTGTAGGTATGGAGCTCCAAAACTGACAAAAGGAAGGAAAAGGCTGTCAGTTAAGTCCAAAATATAACTGAATGCATCAATTAATAATAGCTACTAATATCAAATAATTAAAATGGACTGTAAAAAGAAATATAAAGCTTTAACCTCCAATCAGTTGGTAAAAAATAGGGAATAATAATGAAGGATAATGTTGTGGAGACAAAAATATAGGATGCTAATTTACGTTAGCTAGCCTACTTTGTTAGTGTTAGCATGCCGGCCGAAACGCTTTAGCTAGCTGCTGTTACGAGAGTTTATACAGTAACGTTACAGAAGTGTTAAACATTGCCTGCACAACAGTTGTAGCTGAAAAGGCTGTTGGTCATTTAAGCTAGCTAGCTACACAGTGCTCTCGTTGCGCCACTGGTTCTAAACACACACAGGCAAAAGGCCCTTTTCACAGTAGCCATTTTGACATATAGCAGGATAAACACAGGCGTAACTGATCAAATTAATTATGGTTCCGCTCTATTTAGAGTCACAGCCATTCCAGTCAGCCAGCATGCTCAATACCAGAGCCCTGGCCAAGCTAAATGGAACAGGGCCATAATTAATGTTATTAATTACACCTGTGTTTACGCTGCAATTACATGGCAAAATGGCTGCTGTGAAAAGAGCATATGAAAAAATTTAAATTAAATAGAGATGGTTGCATGAGGAAAATAGGGAATAGCTAAATGACCAAAAAATAAGAAACCTAAAATGTTGAAAAATAAATAGTAGCCGGTGAAATCAACATATTGGAGGCAATGGAAAAAAAAATACAAAGCTTTTCTCTTTTTACAAGACTTTGTTTTTTAATGATAGTATAATTAATTAAATAATCTTTCACTGCATTTCGACGGTGCCGGGACTCCATACGCAGGCAGTAGCAGTACAGCTAAGTAGCAGCAGCGATTTCCTTATCAGGAAATGTTCATTATCTCTTCCTATCTCACTGAGCATACTTTCCCTGTTTATAAACAAATGTAAGCCTGTTGAATGAGGGCTGCTGCGCTGCTTTAAAAGCATGATAAGTCTTCTCGTGAAATGTAAAATGAACTTTGTGTAACCTTCATGCCAGACAAAGCAGGACAAAATGGAAGCAGGAATTCCCTGAAAGTCCACCCATTTTATGGACAAGAGGCAGACTTTGGTTTGTTGCACAGAGGAGTGCCTGTGGTCTAAATTTAGATGGTTCCAGACCAGCGGACCTTTGGAATCCCAAAAACCTGCAGAAAGACAGATCTAGTTTAACATACAGTATAGGAAAGCACAGTGGTCTCTCACTGAATCTCACTTTCCACAGAATAAACTGCAAAAGTCATCCGTTTCTGTCGACATCCCTCAAAATCAAGTACATCCCTGTCTTCATTTTAAAGATAGATGTTTTTCTCTGTTTTTACTCTCGATAGATGGTTCCGTGGTGCGACCGCAGAACCGTTTGCAGCTGGACTCGGACCTATTTCTGAGCTGATGTCGACAACGCCAAAGCCCAAGGCAAGCGGGGGAAACCAGGCAACCTGACCGCACTCCAACTGGCCCGGCTGCTTCCAGGAACACAACTGCGCAGTGTTCTCCTCAGTTTATGGCCGTTTAATTCAGCCAGCTATGCATAACAACGAGCTACAAAGAGTGGAACAGAGTTTGGCCCGCATATGATAAACAGAGATAATAGTCCAGTGATCTATTTGGCATTGCAGGCCTGGAGTTTTCAGAAATTACACGGTTTCATCTTGGAATAACCTTTCAGAGCTTTGGACTGATGAACTGTCAATGATCTGGGCATTAATCTAAGAGGAGAAAAGTTTTGCCATTCAGTGGGATTGAAGGCAATTCCAGACATTGTTTAAGGTTGATTTTCAAGAAGCCACTCACCTCTTTTGACCATGAATCTTCAGGAAAAGCTGTCGGGCCTAAAAGGTCTGGTCTCACACTCCCACAGCAAGCGGCGCTTTAAAGGCGACCTTACGTTGGACATGATCAGCCCTCCTATGGGCGACTTCCGCCACACAATGCACGTGGGCCGCGGCGGCGACGTGTTCGGGGACACCTCCTTCCTCAGCAACCACGGCGGCACCGCCAACGGGAACAACGGGAACAACGGGGAGACGGATTCCATCTCCTCCCCCGACAACAAGATCGGAGCGTTCTTCTCCAGGACGCTCCGTCAAATCAGGAGGGGCTCCGACAACCGACCCACGCCAGGACCCAAGGACCTGTCGCCGCCGCCTCCCGTCGTTTCTCCCATCATCAAGAACGCCATCTCCCTCCCCAGGCTGGATGTGGATTTGCCAAATGGGAGTCCAACCGCCAAAGTGCTCTTCCCCAGTTCTCCAAGCACGCCAGAGGAGAAGAAAAGCTCTTATGGTGAGTATGGTGATATTTATTTGTTAAAGCTGCTATAATCAATATTTTTACATCAACAGTGGGTTAAACGATATTGTATGTAAACGGGCCGGTCATAGTGACGAACTCCCAGATAATTATTACCCAACTTTCCTCCAGGTCTTGAGAGCTTTTTAGCATCTTTATAGAAGACCTATTATGCAAATTTTCAGGTGCATACTTGTGATTGGTCAACCAAACCAAACTCTTCGGACTCTGCTCCAGCTCCGCTCTAACTAGCTTTGTTTGAGGGCATTCCAAACTAGCAGCTAGGCAGGTATTATGCAAATGCATTACTTGGTGACATCACCACGTTACGGAAGAAAAGGCGGAACTTCAAGTGAGGCGTTTCTGGCAGTTCAGGCGCAGTGTTTCTGTGTGGGAGAGTAACTCTTTTTTCCATGGATTTGGGGATTTGTAACTCTGCAAAGCTTTTACATGCACACAAAACTATATAACGCACTAAAGGAAAGGGAAAATGCACAAAAGCATAATAGGTCCTCTTTAAGATAATTGTTTTGGTTTTCCATCCTTAACTTTACTGCTTTGGTTCACTCATTTCCGGATGCAGCAGGCAGATTCCAGGAAAAATGCTAAAATAAACCCACTGTACACTACCTGCAAAAAAACCCAACTTCATTGCAGTTACACAATCTGCATTGTGAGCGGTCTAATTAGGCTTCCGTTTGTGTGAAAATGTGTCTTTTACTACGGATTTCTCCACTTAAAATGATTGAAATAAGCTTTTGTTGTTTAAATCTGAGGAACTCACAACATCAGTGTTTTGGATCACTAAAAAAAGTACAATATATCTTTACTGGAAATTTCTCGACATGATGTCAATCCATCTATTTTTTTGCCTCCTCATTCGAGATTTAAGAAAAATGCACCCACAAAAATCCCCAAATGGTCCCTAAGATTAAAGGTAGACGTTTCCTTCAAATTAAAGGTCACTGCTGCTGAACAAAGTGAAACGAAAAGGACAAACCAGTTAACCGGTGTTAACTGGAAACCGTAGAGCTGCAGTGAAACTCATCCGTCAGTGGTACCCAGTAATCTAGACAGATTTGCCCCAGATGTCCTTATGAATCACCTTGGCTCATAATCAGCAGCGTTCGCACTGATAACTGATCCAGACAGAGCCGGCAACAAGCTGTCTGAGAGGCTCCCATTAAAAACACCACACACATGGCTCAGGGTGTGTGTGTGTGTGGTTTTTACGTGGATGTTTGAGTGTGTTTGTTGACATTTTTATCTAAAATCTTCCAACGAAAATCACGTAATTCACAGCTTACATTTGTATTGATAACTGGAACTACTTTACTCTCCGGTAATTATGCATTATGACACACGGATGGATTCATCCAACCAAATCCTCCATAAACTGGTTTCCCTGATTACTTCTTTCTGACTCTTCGGTTAAAGTGTGTTAATCTGTGAAATCAGACGCTGTTTTCTTTGGTCGGTATAAAAAAGCCTACAGACTATTGGCCCTTTACGGCTGGCACTGAGAGGCTGCTGTGGTAATTTTAGCCGTTTGGGTCATCATGAAGGCGGCAGTGTGTGACTTGTTAAGTGATCTGGCAGATGATTCACTGTTCACACAGCAGAACAAACTCAGCACTTTGCAGGCTGGCGTTTGCTGGCTCAGACGGGATGTTCTCAGATGGGTTTACAGCGCCCCCTGTTGGAACTGTACGATAAACCTGTTAGAATAATCTGAGACATAAGTTATACTGTATATATTTATTACACGGCTGTGTTGAATACTCTATTCTAATTGGTCAATCACGGCGTTCTACGGTCTGTTATTTCTTTATAGCAGACCGTTGCTATGTATAACAGACCGTTGCTATGGGCGCGGTTCTGATGTATCAGACTCTGGCGGACTGTTTTTGTATCAAATTATTGATTTCTTAAGTAATTAGCCAGGATAATGTACAGCTAGCGGGTCATTGTTGTGAAAGAATCCCCTTCAGAGTGATGAGAGACCCCTCCGCTTCACGTCAGGGTGCAGCATCGCCCTGTCAGAGCTCGCTGTACATTATCCCTTACATTCCACATAGACAAACCCCCTCCCACTGAATCTCATGT
Source organism: Sebastiscus tertius (assembly GCA_916701665.1). Classification (NCBI taxonomy): domain Eukaryota; kingdom Metazoa; phylum Chordata; class Actinopteri; order Perciformes; family Sebastidae; genus Sebastiscus; species Sebastiscus tertius. Next base: position 74,986 of record CAKAOH010019313.1, read on the forward strand.
CTTGATATATGTGTCTTCTCCTCAGGTCTGGAGTCTGGTTTCGTCACTCTGCCTCGCCTCTCCCGCTCCGAGCGGCAGCAGCCCTCCATCTCCCTCCCCACTTCCTGCTCCCCCAACATCCACCGCGGCTCTCTCACCGACGCCACCGACGCCATCTTATCCACCTGCTCCGCCTCCATTGCGACCTCTGACCCCAAACCTTCCTTTTCCGCCTACTCCGACTCCCTCCCCTCCCTCACCTCCCTGGACACCTTCACCTTCGACCTGGGCCCCTCCCTCATGAGCGAGGTGTTCGGCCTGATCGACGGCCACCCGGAGGAGCACGTCCACCACGCCTGGGAGGGAGAGGAGGCGGGGTCGGCGTGCGGGTTGACCAACGAGGGGTCGGAGATGGACTCGGCCACTATCTCGTACGTGGATTCCCTGCTGAGGGAGGACTGCGGCGGCAGGAAGAGCCCGCACGGGGCCGAGTGGGAGGAAGAGGAGGAGGCGAACGGAGTCGGGCTTTCTGTCAAAGCACCTGACGTGGTGATGGGGTCTCCCGAGCGAGCGAGGTTGGGGATGGAGAGCGAGCGGTTCCAGAGCGCTACGGATGTGCTCGCACGCCACTACGGCATCAGCCACTTAAAGGGACAAAGCAAGGTGGAGGTCGCAGATTCGGAGATGATGATCATCAGCCAGAAGAACAAAATGACCTACAGTTACATGGACGACGAGGATGAAATTAAAGTCTGAGCTGAGATATTTTGACACCAAAAGACTGTCTCTGATGTATGATATATAAAACCAATCAAATCAATCATCTAAAATCTTTTTTTGCGTCAACGAGGCTGGCTCTTTTGACAGGATGACCATGAAAACTACAACTCTTCATATTGGATCTTTTACTTTTATACAATCGTGCTTCGAGGACGTACAGTTTTGATGCAAAACTGTTGCTGAATGTATCTAAAAAAGGAGTGAAAGACTTGATGCTGCACGTTTCCAAGCCCAGCGCAGAGAGAGAGGACTTAAAAAGACTTAAAAAGGACTGAAACAAAGAGGAGGAAAGCGAAGATGTGCCAGAGAATGTAGATATTAAGAAGGTCTGAAAGGAAATGCCAACATTACACAATGTAGAAGTTACAAAGCCCGTCATTCACTTTAGATTTTTCACACTTCCTCACACACACGAAGGGGAAAAGATTCTCTGTCACCAAATGAGAGAGGAAGTCGCGATCAGAAAAATAGATTTCATCTTATTATAACCTCACTACATTCTCCTGTCTTTTCACTCAGGAATACACTACCAGGAAACAAAAAAAGGGAAGGGAAATAAGACATCTGGAACCTCAGGCCTCGTTAGATAAACCAAACATCTCAGTTATTAAACTAAACGGACTGAGGGGATGTGACAAGTAAGACTGGTATTTGCTAGTTACCATATATTTGCTCATTTTATGCTGCAGATGTAAAGACTCCGTGCACCTTTTATCATTATGAAGACCGACTCCTGTATTGCTTTTTAAAGAATTGTCATTTATATGTTCTTTTATACGACTGTACATAAAGATATTAACTGACCTCCTATAGATGTGTACTTACAGTATGAGCACCTGCAGTACATAGTGCAATTCACATCCATATGCTGCAGTCAATACCAATGATATATTATGATGATGATATAAATTGACAATAAAGATGTTTCTAATTAGGTTGAGTATGCATTTATTTACATAGTTCAAGTACAACATTGAAAGTTGGTTTAAAGGAATATTTCAACCCCCGAATGTAGACCTGAAAGGTGGTTGTGAAAAGTTTATTTACATCAAACCTCAGTTCCTCCTCATAAAATGATTTCCACATACTTAATTAGTTCACATGAATACTACAATTTTGTATATTTATGAGAAAAAAACACTACAAACAGAACCTGTCTGTTTTGGATAGCTGGATTAATTTATTGTGTAGCTAATATTTTGACCAGAAAGACTCGCTTTCCTTTGCATTCTGGGAAATATAGGACATCAGCAACTAAACAATAAATAAGTGAAGCTGGTTACAGAAACATTTGTACACCAAAAAAAGTGAATTAAGCTGCAACACTTGAAGGAAAATATTGAACTGCACAGACTGACAATAAAGAAAACCTTGAATGTTTAAATAGTAATTTAACAGCAGGCTGAAAAGCTGTTTTGCTGCCCTCTCTGGTTGACAGTTTCAAGCCTGTTTCAGCCATAGACTGTATATAAAGATGGACGACATGACAGCTCCCCAAAAGTGAAGCCAAAACATCTCGATTGCCCCCTGGTGGCTGGCTGCAGTATAGGTCATAAATCCCACCCCCTCCATGTTAGAGGATGGGACATGGGCCAAACTAAAAAGTCAAAGTACAAGTTAAATAATTGTTTCCAAAAGATGGTTTCTGTCATATTAGGTAGTTCTCATCACGCTGGTGTATGTTCAAGCGTTAATTTTTCTGATAAGTTTGGTTTTAATTGGTCAATTGATGCTATAAAAAGGGGGTGAAACGTCATGATTGACAGCTGCTCTGAGTGAAGTAGTCGCAGAGTTGGAGGCTCGAGAGGAGATGTAACTTTAACTTTCCATAACCGTCACGAGTCCGTGTAATACAACAGTTAGTTAGATCAAAAATGTAGTTCTAGAGATATTATGGTTAGTTGTTGTGTCTTTCTAGGTAAACAGCTACCGTGGTGCTAATGTAGCAGCTAGGTGACACACGCTAACAAGCTGAGGCCATGCTCGGCTCGTGATTGGCTCGGGCGGGCGTGTGGGAGGGACCTCGACACTGCGGCTCCAGCCCCCCCGATCACTATTGCGCAGACTCTGGCTCCAAATGTGTCAAAATCTCAAGATGGCAGCTCCTGTATCCAGGATAATTTGGCTTCACTTTTGTACAGTGGGAGGAAGTGGAGACGCGTCGTCCATCTATATACACAATGGTCTATGGTCTCACCCCTAAACACAGCCAGCATCACTGATAGGTGTGGTCAGAAGTGTGTTTTGTTGCACCTGTAACCACACCCAACAGTGATGTCACGGGGTCCTGGAGTACACCTGTACATCACTGCAGCAAGGTGAGAAGTGAAACCACTGGAGATCAGCAAAACAAGATTTTCAGGGTTGTTAAGTTACTCTTTAAAGAACTACAACAAGAAAATCCACCCGATTAAGGAATGGCACGTCATTTTTCTCACTGTGCTAAAGACGGAACCGCTTTAGGTTGTGCTGGTGGAGGAAGAGGTGGAGGGCAGTTTGGGGCTCTGACTCCAGGCCTTTTCGGAGGAGGCTTTTTGACCGACTGGGCTCGGGGTGCGGGCGTCGGCAGGGTCCTTGTGTCCACAGCGGCCGGGGCTGTGGTGGCGGTGGTGGTGGCGGTGGTGGTGGTGGTGCGGGGTGGAGGGGCCTTAGGAGGTGGCGGAGGTCTGGGTTTAGAGAACTGAACTGTCAACTGCTCGCTAGGTTGGTTAGCTTTGGTCGGGTTGAAAGTTCTTTTTGCTGTAGGGTGAGAAAGGGAAGACAGTGGGATTATAAGGAAGCCACCTGAGAGCGACCAGATTGAGTCACTGCATTATGAGGTTCTTGTAGTTAAAGTGGGAATCTGCAGCTTTTGACAAAAGAAATAATATTATTTTCCTCTTACAAAATGAAAAGTTGAATTCATATTCAATTAAACACACCCTTGATCAATTTAATACATTCCGTTTTGCTGCTACAGCCCTTCTTGGTCTGGTATGACCGGTAGCACACAGTGGTTAACGTTATCTAACTTTTTAAAGATACTGTTGCATAACTGGCATAGTTTGCTGACTCTAGGAGTCTTCTTTACATTTTAGCATTGCATTATTTTTGCATGATTATCCCGTAAATGTGGCCACAGTAGCAACTGTTTAGGAAAAGTTACATAACTTAACTGTAAATTGAATTTTAAAGACAAATACAATGGAAAATAATAATGTAAATGTTAGATGCAGCATATTTGACATAAAACACAAAATACTTCACAAGAAAAAAAATTATAAAATTTTGAAAAATTTAATTTAAAAATGTAACTTAATAAAAATAAACCAATCTTACTTTGTCAGTATGGATCTTACATCGCCAGTTTTAGAGGGTTGTCAGTGTTTAGACAACTATTGTGCTGCTTTCAAGTTCAAGGAAGGAAGTGTAACATTTGTCTGACTGGCTGCTGCATTTGAATTCTTTCATTAGAAAAACAACCCTGGGAATGGGAATCAGTTCTGTAGTCAGACAAACATATCAGGATGACTTACAGTATAAGGGAAAGTATTTCAGCCTCTACCCCGCGAGTGAGGCGGTTACAACAATGTGAGAGATGACGCAAGACCCCAGGGGTTTATATTTTGGTCAGTGGTGTGAGACTTCCTGTTTCCTGTGTACTTCCTGGTTGTTACAACAAGAGAAATAGATTTATTTTCTCTATGTCAGCCTGACCTAACTCGCCGCCACTTTGACTTGAGTGAGAGGAAAAGAGTAGAAATAAAGAATCGGTACAGGACTTTACACAATAGAAAGAGGCATATATATATATATATATAATGAGACGTGCAGCGCAAAAACAACAGTGAATGAAGAGGCTGTTGCTTCCGTAGGAAAATATTTTAAAGGGGCACTTCACCAATTTGACACATGAAGATCGGTTTACTTGTCATGAGGAGTAGGATACTACCCAGCCTGTGAAAACAGCTAAAATATCTTCTGTGGCTCGCAAAGGAGCTTTCTATAATCTTAGGAAATAACCCTAATGATGTCATAATGATGTCATCATTGGGTTGCAGCAAAACGTATTTTAGCCACCTAAAAAAATCGATATCAGTTTAAGTGAACGCTATATTTAGAATATTTTCGCCGGTTCACTTTGCCGTGAGACAGCTATACAGTCTATGTTTCTGACGGGGAACTGAAGTTGTTATTTGTGCTCTCACCAAAACCACCAGACTCCATTGAAAAAAACTGTAATTTTACCTCGCAGAACATAAGGGATGCTGGTCTACCGCTGCTTCGATCGGTTATTCTGTTGGTGTTATTGTGTGACTTTGGTCAGTTCGAATTCACCAAAGTCACACAATAGTACAAACAAACTAACCGATCAAGGCAGCGGTAGACCAGCATCCCTTATGTTTTGCGAGGTAAAATTATAGGCTTTTCCCAATGGAGTCTGGTGGCTTTGGCGAGAGAATAGATGGATACAACGGCTTCGGTTCCCTGTCAGAAAGGGCTGTCAGGCGTCAAGATAAGGCGGTAAAAATATTCTAAATATACCGTACACTTAAACTGATATTGACTTTTTTAGGTGGGCTTTAAATATGTTTTGCTGCCGGCCCTGTCCACAGCAGTACATTGCTTTGGTTCTGTGCAGTAACTCCTGTCTGCTTCTCCGAATTGGGGGCGTGCCGAGCATCATCTACTGTAGGAAATACACTGACTATGGATAAGTACCTCATACAACCCCACTTCAAAACACTCAAACTACCCCTTTAAGTTTGCAAAATGTAGGTATTTACCAAGCAGGAGGGGTGTAACAAAAGCCACTACTGATTTGCATCATGGAAAATGTAGGATCCAGTGTTTTTGGAGCTTGACCCATACTAGGAACTAAAAGTTGTGATATCTCAGCTTCTGCTGCTTCAATTTCGATCATCTCTTTCACTTTATTAGGTACACCTTGCTAGTACCGGGTGGTCTTCTGCTGCTGTAGCCCATCTGCTTCAAGGTTGGACGTGTTGTGCGTTCAGAGATGGTATTCTGCATACCTTGGTTGTAACGAGTGGTAATTTGAGTTACTGTTGCCTTTCTATCATCTCCAACCACTCTGCCCATTCTCCTCTGACCTCTGACATCAACAAGGCATTTTTGTCAACACAACTGCCGCTCACTGGATATTTTCTCTTGTTCGGACCATTCTCTGTAAACCCTAGAGATGGTTGTGCGTGAAAATCCCAGTAGATCAGCAGTTTTTGAAATACTCAGACCAGCCCGTCTGGCACCAACAACCATGCCACGTTCAAAGTCACTTAAATCCCCTTTCTTCCCCATTCTGATGCTCGGTTTGAACTTCAGCAAGTCGTCTTCACCACGTCTAGATGCCTAAATGCATTGAGTTGCTGCCATGTGATTGGCTGATTAGCTACTTGTGTTAACAAGCAATTGAACAGGTGTGCCTAATAAAGTGGCCGGTGAGGGTATATCTCTTGTAAGAACCCCAAAGGACAGAAAGTGTGATGCTAACATGCTGGAGTGCCAGCAACCATTGGGCACATTGGACTTACGTTTATACGGTGTGGTGATCTTCACTAAGGTAACTCCTGGAGAGTCCGGAGGAGCCTCCAGAATTGGCTCCAGCTGGCCTTGATCCGAGCACTGCTTCTGGGTAGGACTCCTGACCAGACCCGGGTTTTGCGCTGTCGAGCCATAGGCGGCGGACGCGTTGGAGGCCACGGCGGGGCTGGGATTGAGGGAGGATGTGCTGGATGTTGCGTTTTGATGGGTTGGTGCCGCTGTGTCAGCTACAGGGCTGCCCCACGTGGAGGTGCCACTGCGACTCACAGAGCCAGATTTCACCAGGAAGAAGCCACCGCTGTCCTGAGAGGTTGTGCTGATGGAAAGGAATAGACAATTAATGAATGAGCTCCAACTATTTCAAACCATTACCTCTTGCTGCCATTTGGAGTCAGTAGTGTGCAAACTAGAGCTGTTTGTCATAATGTCACAAGGTAGTAAATGTGTTATGATTGTGCTGTCATCATAATGATGATTTGATGCTGCACTGTGAATGCAATTTGCGAACTCTGCCCTCACAGAGCAGTACCTGTTTGTCTTTGAGAGAGGGAGGTGATGAGAGGAGCAGGAGGAGGCTGTGGATGAAGAGGAGGAGACTGTTCTGCTCAGTTTCTCCTTTTCTGAGTTCAGAGACTGGGCGACGGGAATTGTCAGGGACCCATCCGGGACCTCAGGAAGGTCTGGGATCTCAAAGGATACAGCTGACCAAAACAAAACAAAGTAAAATGTATGAGTGCTACGTCAAATAGACAGCATTTCTCACCTAATTTATTGCGGAGATCTGACCTCACTAACAAGACGTCCACGTGGGCAAGAAATGGGAGCAGTCAAACGACCAGATGGCTTTTAAACAAACCCACACGTCAGCTAAATGTATGTGGAAAAGTAAAATTACAAGCCAAACTGTCTGTTGTAAATATTTATCAGAGTTTACAGACAGACTTCCTGGTTCAACTTTGACTTGCTGTACTTGCAGTAGTTGCTATAGTGTTTCCTGTTCAATTAGTTTGCGGACTTTCAGTTTTACCTAAAAATAAAGTTGTTCAGGTTAGCAGTTTCCACCCTAAGGTGAGCCAAGGGTGCCGCAAGATTTGCTTATTTTCATTTCTTTTATTGTACATTGTAATAATGCTTCACTACTAAAAATGAGGCGACATTTACATTAACTGAATTTGATGTTTTTAGGCGTGGATTATTAATTCAGTTTACCTTGTGCTTATATGGTATATATTCATAAATACATCTGGGCTTAGATAAGGTACCACAAACTAATTAGTATTTACAAACTAACTACGGATGTCACGATACCACAAATTTAGTAGTCGATAACAATATCAGTGAAATTCCATGATTCACGATACCAATTCAATACTACGATAAAACACACAAGTAAAATAATAAATCCCATGTACTTCAACATCCACTCCTTTATTACCGTTTGCATACTGGTTTTTGTTTAGAAGTTAAACAGGTCACAATTCCCTCTCTATTATCTATTTTATATTGCCGTGAAAAGTTTCTCACCAAAAACTACATTTTACAAGATTACACTTGAACACATCATGATAATGTTAGAATTTACCTTTGCCTAATACATTTTTACTCAATAGAGCCTGAACGCATCATCATGTAAATCACCTCCCGTGTTGAAATTAGCAGGAGGAGAGCTAGTTAACGTTAGCTGTTAGCAGCCAGTAAGCAGCACAGTCCTGCACGGAGCTAACCGCTAACGTTAACTAGCTCTCCTCCTGATGATTTCGACACAGATTTGTTGTTCACTATGAAGTATTATCAGAGAAAAAAAAGTCTCCAGGATGCACTGATACTGAGTTTACTTCATCCCAAACACACTTTCTATCGTCCTCGGGAGGCCATTAGTCTCAAGCCCTGGCGGTACCTGTGGTACTGTAGAAAAACGAATATAATCACATTTTCAGAATTTGGGCATTGACTTGGTACCAAAGTATCTCCAGGGTTCTCGTGACATCCCTATAACTAAGACATACTCAATGCATAGAGAGTAGGAGAAACGGGTGTCAATAGGGGCCTATAGCTCATTTTTCCGAACCTGATGTTTACAAATTGTCTGATCATCTGACTCGTTCTAGCGATGTCGCCATATTCTTAGATCTAGGTGATGAATTTGAAAAGTACAATGTGATCATAACTGAAATTATGAAATTACAAAATTACAAAACTAAAATCCAAGCTGTAATAACCCATAATAACCCTATAAATACTGAATACTGATGTCACATGAAGGGGGGAACATCAGTGTTTGTGTGTACCTTCGAGGAAGAGGCTGGAGCTGTACTGAATGAGAGGCTCAACGACCATCACCACTTGGACTGAGGAAGCTGACGCCATGTCAAACAGAGCAACTTCCCTAAAGAGGTGAAGAGGAAAGACATGTGGGACGGACAAGGGCTCAGACTGCAGAATATGGTGACATCAACTCTTTCTTTATGGTTAGAGAGAGACAAGTTATTTTTCAGAGACAATTTTCACTGCAAAAAAGAAAGTATTAGCCTAGCCAACCATCTGTCACGGTTTATCTGTTAACAGGAAGCTGCAGTTTATGTGACCAGCGGGTCTCGTCGGTGAAATACATCCCCGATACTCACCCCTTCACATTAGGACACAAAGATGATGAAAGAGGAAGAGCAGGCAGGTCGGGGAAACATGTGTGAATGTATGTATAGTAATAGTACACGCAGGGTAAAGACAGAAAGACCATCAGGTCAGTACGCACCCTTCAGCTCGTGGCCAGAGCAGGTTGGGCCCCAGGACGATGGCGATGTTACTGGGGGTCATTTTGTTTACAGCCTGCTGCTCAGACAGCAGAGACAAGAACTGGATCAGGTACCTGGCAAAGAGGAAGAGGAATAAAACAAGTAGTAAAAGGGAGGTCAAAGAGGAGTATAAAGCTGGTTTTAAATCATTTGAAAAGGTTGTCATCCATTGGGTCTAACGCTGTCAAAGTAAACGATTATAGCACCCTGCACACAATGAGTACACACACCTCAGGTTGTTGTAGTTCTCAGGAGGCAGCTGCTTCAGTAGCACTCTGAACTGCTCCAGCTTCTCTGTCAGGTCTTTTTCCCTGTGAAGAGAGAGATCCAACTCAAGAAAACAGACTTGAAACCAGAGTAGAAGTAAGAAATATAGTGTTGATATTATATTATACACACCCTGCTGCTTTAAACCAGTCATTGTAGAGTTCAAAGGTCATGAGAGGTTCGGGAAGTTCTCGCAGGTAACACTTCAAAGCTCCTGTCAGAACACATTCAGAGATAAATCAGAGTTTAAACAAGCTGAGGTAATATGTTAACTTAATTACTGCACATTTTGTATTGTTAGATATATAATAATAATTAATAACCCATGATAGATAAATAAATAAATAAATAAAGCTTTTATTTGACTATTCTAAAAATTCTTGAGCACACAGGAAATTATGCATTTCACATTACTGGAAGCTGCAACGGGGGGCTGTATTTGGAGTAAAAGGAAGAGGAACTGGGCAGTTAGAATGAGCCGCGAAAGTCACGTTGGCTGAACAGGGAGAGCGCCCGCAACAGAGACACAAACTCCACTGAGAGGAAATCTAAGCAATGAAGTAGTGGACACATCCTCACCGGCTACAGCGTGAGGGTCCATGCTGAACTCGCTGTGGTCGACCGCTTCTTGATCCAAACAAGTCTTCAGCCTTTTCACCACCGAGGCTGCTGCCGCGAGACGGAACAGACCCTGAGGGACGAGGAAGAAGAGGAATGAGACAAAGATGGAGGAAAAGGAGAGATTAAATGCGAGAGCTGAGGGTAGGAGCAGTCAAGACCAGCCATGCTCGGAGCAGCGCTTGTCAAAAACTCTAAACAGCTTGCAAAAATACATATATTAATTTGCACTGGTGCACTGTGTGGGATTTGGCGACATGTAGAAGGTGAGGTTGCAGATTGCAACCAACTGAAACAAGCATGTAGGAGAAATACGGTGGGCGACGCGAAAACGCGAATGGCCCTATGTAGAGACATTTGGTTTGTCCATTCTGGGCTACTGTAGAAACACGGCAGTGCAACATAGCAGACTATGTTCCTTTAATTTCCCCTTGTAGGATTAATAAAGCATACATTCTTATTACCATTATTTACTTCTGTATTTTTCCAGCACTACAGTAGCTAGGAGCCAAACTCAGGGTTAGGGTTAGGGTTAGAGAGCAGAGATTACTTCCCTCTTAGCCACACTTAGCTAGTCGGTCACTCAGTTGGTCAGTCAACTGAAATGTCTCAACAAATGCTAGATAGATTTAGATAGAAATGTTGACATTCTTGGTCCATTTCAATTTATCCAATATTTAGGTTTATCACTAAATCCCTGCAAACCAAATGGCATTGCCGAGGTATACTTTGTTTAGCACTAGCTAACAAAGCAACTAGCAAATGTTAGCATGTTAACACACTAAACTAAGATGGTGATCATGGTAAACATTCTACCTGCTAAACATCAGCATGTTAGCGTCGTCATTGTGATCATGTTAGCGTGCTGGCGTTAGCATTCAATTCAAAGCACCACTGCGTCAGTACAGCCTCACAGAGCTGCTAGCATAGACGTTAAGTCTTGTTTTCACACTAAAAATAAGGTACGTTTCTTTGCAAATGTAATAATATTGAAGACATTTTATAAGAATTATCTGATGTGCATCTACATGAAAAATGCCCAGTCCCATATACTGCACCTTTAAATGTGTGTTTATATATAGAAGTTTAAGGACCATAAACCTGCTGGTTTCCAGCTCAAATCTGTTTACAGCTCCAAGGAGAAAATAAATCTAGCATCAATAAAACTACATTTCCAAAGGAAATAAGTCATCAACATCCAGCAGCACCTGAGAAAGAGGCAAAATAAACAAAGAAATAAAAGCTGCATGCAGGGATGGTGCGTAGCTTTGTGAGGAATTAAACTAAAAGCTAAAGGTTCTGTGAAGCACAATTTACATGTTTATCAATCTGAGTGTTAGGATCATCACTGTAGTCTCATTCCGTCAGTCCTACCTCCTCATTCATGCCTGTCCTCAACAGCATGTGAATACACTCCTGGATGGGAGCAGCGATTTCTCTGTTGCTTTGAGACAGATGAGAGAGCAGAGGCTCCCCGTAGACCCTCTGATTAGAGAGGCTTAGCGGTGGCCCTGCGGAATCAGATAAGTACACAGAGGAAATAAGAACACACGTAGAACTATCGCAGTGACAGCGCAGCAAATACAACTGGTGCTTCACCTTTTCGACTGTGATTCCCTTTGAGCTCGCTGATGTTTTTGTCCAGGAACTCGTGGGAATATTTGTGATGTTCTGCTTGCAGCTCGAGAAGCTGCGGTCGGAGAAACAAGAGATGTACGTTTGATTTTGTTTGCACGCTTAGAAGAAGAAAAAAAAAATAACTGCACAACTGCAACTCACACGGATGAAGTAGTTAGCGTAGTCGTCTTCTTTAGTTGCAAAGTGATACAGATCGGCAGAATACTGGTCCTACAGAGAAACAGAGAGGTCAGAGGTCGAGGCTATCGTACTAATTCCACAGAGGGACTGGATGCTTGCTGCAGCCCAGGTGGTTTTAAGAGAAACCACTGTTACCTTGATGTTCTCCAACTTCTTCCAAGCTTCTTCCACTTCCTCCCTGAGCCCATCTTGCTTTGCCTGGGGACCAGTGCTGGCTTGGCTCCTGACCACACACACACAGAGAAATGAGTAAAATGTCTATTAGCTACTTTGTTGGTGGATAACACACACAGCCCTGGCTGAGGTTGTGTAACTCACCTGGTTTTTGCATTGTTCCAGTCTGTTGTGAGCTTTGCAAACAGTTTCTTGTTCTTGAGAATCTCTGGTAAATCCTCCTAGAAGGAATAAAAAGCATTTGCTATTAAATATATATTTTTTTTAAAGAGGACTTATTACACTTTTGTACTATATACCACTTTTTGTGGTATATAGTGTTTTGTTCATGTAAAAGGGCTGTGCCACGCCAAAGGGAGTTACTCTCCCCCACAGAAACACTGCTCCTGAACTGCCTGAAACACCTTGCTTGAAGTCCCTCCTTTTCTTCCGTATCATGGTGATGTCACCAAGTAACACATTTGCATAATACCTGCCTAGCGGCTAGTTTGGCACGTCCTCAAACAAAGCTAGTTAGAGCGGAGCTGGAGCAGAGTCCAAAGAGCTTGGTTCGATTGACCAATCACAACAGAGTGAGCCAGCTGACCAATCGGAGCAGACTGTTTTTTTTTGGGAGGGACAGAAGCTTAAACAGAGCGTTTCAGACAGAGGGTGAAAAGAGTGCTGCTGTACAGCTGGTATGAGGAAAATAAAGCTCTTTTTGAACATTAAAGCATGTAAACACGTTCTAGTAGAAACCCAAAATACAAGTATGCACCTGTAAATGAGCACGATAGGTCCTCTTTAATATTTTGCTATTTTATTTCCATTCAGCTATTGTACAGCTAGTTGCCATTGCATTTATTCAGGCAACATAGAGGGACAGAAATGAACAATAAGACATTGACACATGCATTCTATACACTTCTATATGAATACATGCTGAGGATGGAAAAAATAAAAAACCTGACAATACAATGCAATCCAATACAAAATCATCCCTCTGTTTATGTTCTGGTATGTATTTACAGATGTAGTGCAGCTGTCGTCACTCCTGCATGTACACACCGGCTGGTTCATATGAAGCGCGGCGATCAGAAGTATTGTATTAGTTTCTGTTCGACGAAACGCGGTACGAGATGTTCTCACCTCGCTGAGCTTGTTGAGTGGCTCCAGAACGTCCTTCTCCACTTTCATCTCAAAGTCTGCCAGCATGCTGGCCAGCATCTTCTCTATGTAACAGCACATCTCCAACACGTTCCTGTCGTACACACACAAACACAGGTCAAGGTCAACTCCTGTCTTGCAATATATATATTTTTTCAGATGGATGTCACAGTGAGAGCTTGAAACAAGAACTAAATATTCTGATCTAGTGGCATGGATCTTCCTCGGAACTAAGAAAAAAAATTGGAACATCATTATATAGAGCAAGTGGCATGTAACTCACCTAGCTACTCTATCAGAGCCTTAAAACTATAAATAAAACACACGAATAGAATCTAGTCACAAGCTGTATGTAGACAGTGTGTGGGATCCTCTTTCTTTCTAATCCAGAACTGAAAACCACCGTACGAAAGTCATGAGGTTTATCACATGAAAGCAGTCAACACAGCTATCAGTCAAGAGTTCAGGTTCATGGAGAGAGAGAGAGAGAGAGATGGATGTCACCTGATAGAGGACTCTCCATCAAAGTCTTTGAAGCTCTCTGCCATGCTGACGGACAGCAGCATCAGAGGCAGCTTTTTCTGTGGAAACAGAAGCAGACGTTTCACCTTTCAGTGACCGATCGAATGTTTTCGGACATGTCCTCGTGGATGTAATAGTTTTAGTACCATTCGTCTTTCAGCCTCCAGGCCTGTCTGACTCTGCATGCAGCCCTGCAGCTTCTTGTGGAGGACCTGAGCCGCCTTCTTGGCCGGTTCCACCCGCTGCTCCACCTTCATTCAGTCAGAGACACACACACACATAAAGCAATGCTTTGAGCTGGGTACAAGGTGATCTGCAGCAAAGCTTGAGGATGTGTAAGCATCTAATGTTTCCTGTCCCTTTTATAATATCATTGTTTTTTTTTCTGTGGCGGCGATTAGTTATGTATGTTTAATGTGTTTTTGTCGGTGGTGTGGTGCTTTGTGGCTCTGGTGATCAAAAATATGAGTGGATGCTATATATTTCCCATAATAATAATGCCGTCAGACTGAGAACAAGTTCACCTGAGTTCAGGTGGGTGTTTCTTCTAAAGCTCACGGAACAATAAAATGTTTAATTACAATCCAACAAAAATACTGCTGAAGCTATAAAACAATCACTTGTTAATAATAAGTCATTCATAGTAGAATTATAAACTGTAGGGAGCAAACAGAAATTCTCTTTTTCTCACCATAACCAGGTCCTCGTGTAGAAGTTCAGTGGCATCGTGTGACCTGCAAAAGAGTATGTTGTGTTGGTTAGTGAATATACAGGAAAATAACCCCGATGTCAAAAACAACTTTGATACTTGAATATGCTTTTATTCACTACTCAGCAAGAAAGCGGACAAGCATATCTCCCACAATCAACGTCGAACATTTTGTTTTGTTTATCTGCTTCTTTTGCTCTCTTTTATAGTCTATAGTTGTGAATTAAAGGAGACATATCATGCTTATTTTCAGGTTCATACTTGTATTTTGGGTTTCTACTAGAACGTGTTTACATGTTTTAATGTTCAAAAAACACATTATTTTTCTCATACTGTCTCTCTGAATATACCTTTATTCAGCCTCTGTCTGAAACGCTCCGTTTTAGCACCTGTCTCTTTAAGACCCCCTCCCGAAAAAGCCTAGTCTGCTCTGATTGGTCAGCTTTTTTTGGTCTTCCGCATCTGCTCTGTCGCCGTCTTCACAGCATCACTGCAGCCGGGGAATAGTGTCAACTACACAGAGTTTAGCAGCACTTCTACCGGTCACTGTATAGTTGTGACATCACAACCTTACGGAAGTCCCGATGGCTCATTTAAAGGTGCAGTTTCTGAATACGGACTGTGTGGGTTTCTCTGCGGATTGAGTGTTTTGATACTTTCACGTTTTTTTATATAGCACCTAGACCTGATTTATAACAAACTAGAATTACCGCCTCACATTTGCATACCTCCACCAACCAGTCAAGTTGCAGTTTACATCCATGTCTGACCAAAATATCATCACTTCATCATTTTATCCTGTGACATTTGTGTGAAATCGTCCGAATTAGCACATGAATTTTTCAGTTATAGACATAAACGTGTTCTGTTCATAAAAAAAAAACATAGAAATCTCACTTTCTACAATATGGGACCTTTAAGAAGGCACAGCAGTGAAGTTTTGGACAGAAATTACAACTGAAAGCTTTATCTGATGGTAAAAAGAACACTTTGCCTAATGATTGTGCTTAAAATTCTATAAAATGGAAAATACAAAGAAATTGTGATCGAAATTTTAAAAAGTTGCGACTGCAAATGAACTTTTAAAGAATAATAACTATTTTCATACTATGTATGAATGGTTCCTATGTTATATTCAGCAAGAAAAACAATCAGATCATCAGATGATAATCTAATATAACCCACTGCAGAGGTTTTACAGCTTTACAGCTTGAGCTCTCAATATATCTGCTGGCTGACATGTTAGAACATTTTTAGGCCCGACTGACATGCAAACCTAACACCAGCAACCTAAACCTGGACTGCTGCTGTGGTTTATCTCAGCACCATCTCTGTGAGAGGAGGGAGGGGCTGACACACATCATCTCTGCAGCTGTTTAGGAGATGAACAGAGAGGTGAAACATCCTTCTCTGAAGCTTTGACAACACCAAAAGGAAGCCCAACCCAGTTCGCAAAGGGGTCACATGAGCTTTGAGTAGCACCTCCACCCCGGCGTAGTGTCTTATTTCCCCCAGTGAACACCTGACGTTTCAAAAACACAAAAAAAAAAAAGGAGAATTCCCCAGTGTGTTTGAACAGCACGGCAGTTCCTTTTTCTTTATTTCTGACTCTCATTTCAACTTTTCATTCTGGAGCGGAAAAAACAAATGATTCCACAAAGAGTAAAATTATATAAGAGCATGTGAGCAGATGTGTTGTATGCTTTATTAGGAAAGTAGAAGTGAGTGTGTGTTTATTAGTCACTGACCACAGTTACATAAAGAATTGCTGTATTGGAATCAATGTATTGTGTTATGCTCTGAGGTTATTAAACTTGAACAAAACGGCTCTATTCATACATAATATATAGTACATGTAACTACTTTGAGTATATGCATGTGCTCTATTTTGGTACATATGTGTTTATCTCATCAAAGGTCACAGCCTCAAACTGAGAACGGGGTGAAGTGCAGCTGTGGTATAGCTGAAGCCAACGTTGCTCTGCTGCAGATGCACACTGTGTAGGTTTATTATTAAGAGCATCAGTGGTGGAGGCCGCATGACACACGAAAACACACACACACACACACTCCGTTAGCAATGCTGCATGCAAGTTTGTAACAAGAAAACCAGGCAGGGTGTGTGGAGAGGTGTGATTTGGTCACCCACTCATTTCCAAATGTCAGTCACTCACACGCACAGGCTCAACAAACAACGAAGTGACACCTATTCAATAGTGAAATCACTGAAATTAAAATAAATAAGATCGTTTTCTTGCGTCAAAGTTTGGTTTCCTCTCAGAGAGGTGCCACATTAACAGCAAAAACCCCCCTGGTAGACACCCGCTGCCTTCACAATGTGTGTTGCTTGAGTCAGTTTATCTAGCCTGAGGTATCTCCCTCAAACCCCAAACAGCATGAGTCACTTTCAAGAGGAACCAGCAACTGTCATTCCAGCTTTACACACTTTTCAACACTGTTGAAACTGCAACAAAACGAGAACATAGAAACAAAGCGACATTTCCTCAAAGCAGAATATATCGCGCTGAAATGAAAACCTCTCTATGGCAGGTTATGATGCACAGGAGCTCCTACCTACAGGCTTTGTGAACGTTTGTGAATTTCTGGATTTGAGGAAAATAAAATGAGCCTTCAAAGTTTTTATAACTGAAATGATCCATCAACACTCAAAGCAGCATCTTTAAAGTGAGACTATAACTTTTGCTTAAAGGTGCTAAATGCGAGATTGGGAGCATTTCTATTGCCTCCGAACAGCTTTCAACATGGCGACGGCTGAGCCGGTGGCTAGCAAGCCCTGAGGAAGAGCGCCGGTCATTGATCCCAATTTTCGTAGTGGATAATTTGGCGGTACTACAACTTTCGTGTGATGCCAAGGGGCCCAGAAAGACTTTTTCCCATACACTTACATTGGGAAAGAGACATCTGTGACTCAGCGGATAATTCTTTTTTTGGGTGAATTAACTTGCCAGTACGAACACTTGAATAGCCCTCAAATCATTAGGTCCTAAATGTTATAAAATGCACTAATAGCCGAATCCAGAATTATTTCCCTTCCTCCGTTCATGTGAATGAGACCCAGACCGAGGCTGGAGCGAGGGCTGGGAGGCGGAGTTAGCAAGCCGTGAAGACAGCGTGACGGTTGTGACCGAGCCATGTGACCGAGCGGACCCTACTGCGCCTGCTCCATGGGCCCAATGGATGCGGAAGATCGCCAGAAGATCCGGGTACTTTTCCACTCGGAAGTTGAGCCATTTTGGCTTCATGCGCCCCTGAGCAACTTCCATTGGAATGAACGGGGGCCCCGCCTCCAATGCTGTATCCAGTTCTCTTTATACATCCACGGTGGTTAGCAGTTAACGGTGCTAACAGTGAAAACAATTGCAACACTACTGACACAGCTAGCAGTGTTAACCTTGGGGGGGGGCAACAGGAGGGCAGGTACTACTCTTCTGCAACAACGGCATCAGTCAGCACCGTGTTATCAGCTAAAAAACGCTGGATGAGAGCAGTGCAGAGAGGCGGCCGTGAGCCAGCCAGTGGGGCACGAACATGCACTAAAAAGAACGCACGGGCGACCCGGCTATGTCAACAAAGCAAAGGCAAGCTTGGATTAAAACGCGCACAGAGGGCGAGAGACTTCATTCTCTGCTCAGGTAGACATTACACCTCTATATCTTTACATAATAAATAGTTGTTTGCTGCTATATTAATGCTCTGAATATCATATTTAGCACCTTTAACAAAAGCAGTTAGGGGAAGAGGGTCAAATTGTGACAGTTGCACAAGTCGAGAGTCAAACTTACTCGGTTTTACAGCAATATCTATCTAAAGTCTGATGTAATTAACCACCAGAAGCTACTGGTCATACCAGACCACGTAACATGTAGCAGCTAAACCTCAAAGTGTTCTGCCTTGAAAAAAAGGGTGCATTTTATAGATTATGAATAAGAGTAAGATTGTGTTATTTCTTCTTTCAAAAGTTACTAAGTGACGCTTTAAAAAAAAAAAATGAGACCTATCCTACACCAAAACCAAAGCCACTTTTGGATTCACACAAGATCTTGAAAGCCCTTGTGTTCAGTGTACGTGCGAGTGTGAGAGCCTTATTATAGTTTTAATGCAACATCTTCTACAAAATTCAAAGGACAGATATATATATCAGATTACAGCACGTACCTTGACCCAGAGCTAAACTGCTTCAGGATGCTCAGAGACTGCCGTAGCATGCTGGCAGTGGAGTCTGACCAGCTTCTCTACCTGACCTTCTCAGTCCTGCTCAGCCCCACGAGATATCCTGCTCTAAAGACGTCCAGGTGTGCTACTTCATCAGGGAAAGACTGTACACTCCGGGTCGCTCTCTGCCTCTGCGGTGCGTGTTTTGGCTGTCAGTTTTCGTTCTTGTTTCAGGAGTGTGCTCTTAAGTCACATCGAACATTAGCGGGTGAATGAGGAAGTTGCACAGATGAAGTGTCAGCTATGAGGGGAGGAAGAGAGATTTCACTGTCACACTATGATTTAGCCAAAGACACTCCACTTCTACTACATGTACTCACAGAGAAGAATGAGTGATTTGGTATTATAGGAGGTATAAAGGCAAAACATTTGGTTTTTATTCAGTTTTCCAGACAAAAAAAGTACCATTTCCTCCAACTGTATGAGCAGGTCAATCTAGAAGTAATATTTGTGGATGGTAATAAGACGTTTGCAGTTCTAAATCTCTGTAGAGTGATGCGTACGCTCTTAAAAAAATCAGTCTGGCAGGCTGTGGTTGGTATGTACTTCTGTAAATGGCAACAATGTGGACTTAAGCATTAAAAGGATGTGAAAAGGGCCAAAAGAGGAAACTATGAATGCTGCTGGCTGTAGCAAAAAGCTTTTTTTTCTGGTCCCCACCCTCCCCCCCTCTTGATTTCAGGCTTTCTTGATTTTAAGGGATGTAAGACACCCTTTTAAAAATATTAAATAAAAATACAATATACAGTTGGCCTATATTGCAACATTTCATTCATTTCTGTGAAGAAAACTATATGATCTTTTTTTAAGTTTTTATTAAATTATTATTTAAGATATAAACAGATTAAGGGCATGGAGAAGACCTGAACACAAGCTAGAATTACCGAGTCGTCCCTCTCTGCTAAACAGCCTCATCCTGCATTAGAAAAGTACGCAGTTAAGAGAACCAAAGAGCTGATAGAACGATAGAATATGGCCAAGCTTCAGGCAGTAGAAAACACTGAATTTGTGAAAAAAGAAGCCTATTGAGTATGAATGAGTGTTAAAAATTAAAAGAAACATACAGAGAATTGTATTAAAAGTTCCCAAAAAATAACAGGAAAAGTAATCTCTGATGCAATATTCACAGGACATCAAATAATCTGCTCATTTTACACAAACTTCCAGCAGTTATTGCATTCACTATTTGGGTTAACTGCAGTGTTTCAGTTGTTTTGCACCATAATATATAATATGAAATATCCATAAAATGTCGCTTAGTCAGGGGTTGTCAGTTTACTCAATGATATAAAGGGTTCCTTAGGAAAAGGTTGGGAACCACTGCTGTAGAGTAGAGCCACCCCCACATTTCAGTGCACATATTGAAAATACGAGTCCGGGACGAATCAATCAATAAACTTGGTTATTGTTAACAGAAGTAGGATGAATGAACATTTTTATTATTACAATATAATTTAAAAATGTACTGGATTGTTTCACAATTTCTTGGTTGTTCATGTGATTATCTATAAAGTTATATGCATATATTTCATATTGAATTCTTTGATTCTCCGTAACTGTACAGCTGCATTTTTGCAAAAATCCTTGTTAAACTTTCTCTTTCAAGTTTCTGTGTAGAATACAGTCAGTACAGCATCCAGGATGTGATGGGAGGAGCTCACCTGAACACCAGAACAGCCTGAGTCACGGCTCTGCAGATTATATGAGGTCAATCATCACGAGTGCCATCTTTGAAGTCCTTTGCGTTGCTGAACATCAACCAGTGTTGGAACAGCAGCGCATCAAGAGCTGCATGCAGATGTTGTAACCCTGGTGCCTGTGAGATGCTGCAGTCTAGTGGTGGCAACAGCAAAATACACTCAACTAACAAGAACAGCATCAATGGGCCTCATGCAGCAACATTTTCCTAAATTTCTCTTAACTTCCTGCACCAAACGTTCTTAAACATCCAAATCTGCTCTTACCCAGGTGTGCTGAATGATGAATCCAACTTGATCATAAATTGGGAGGTGTGTGGCCGATTCTTTATTAACATAGGTAACGCCCCTTAAACACTATATAAGGGCAGGTGTTGTGTAAATAATCTGGCGCCTGCCCAAGAATTGGAGCGATGCCAGCAAAACATGCTGTAAGACGAAGAAATTCAGCAGTGAAATTGAGGTACTATTAAATAAACCATTAAAGTGACCATGATTTAACCAGAGCGACAGTGCTGCTGTTACAGGTAAATCAAAACGCATCGAAGAGTAGCATGTCCGCCACGCAATATCATCCAAAGGTGGGATCAATGGAACAACAGTATTTCTTTAGCCCACAAATTTAATAATCCAATCATTACAATTACTCTAAACCATATAATAATTTAATTTTGATTACATGATGTTCATGTTTTTTTGTTTCTCAAATTTAAAACGGATGTTTCCTTGCGTTTGACAAAATTCGTGGACTGTGAATATAAAATACTTTTTTTTTTTTTCTTATCTTTGTAAGAGTGCTCTCGACCACCCGTGAAATTTTCTCTTACCCAAGAGATTAAAAATAAGGAAACATTGGTGTGAATAAGAACAAATCATGAATACGAACAAAAATAAGAGGAAATTTGTTCTTATATTACTTTTTGCATGAGGCCCATTGAGTCATATAGAGCTGCAACTATTAATCAATTAAAAAAATTCTCTGATTCCAGCTTTTTAAATGTGAATATTTTCTGGTTTCTTTCCTCCTCTATTGAATATCTTTGCATTGTGGACAAAACAAGACATTTGAGGACGTCATCTTGGGCTTTTGGAAACACTGATCAACATTTTTCACCATTTTCTGACATTTTTTAAACCATACAACTAATCAATTAATCGAGAAAATAAACAACACATTAATCAACAATGAAAAGAATCCTTACTTGCAGCCCTAGTGTCATTGGAGTCTTTCTCAAATAGTTGAATCTAACAACTTTTTACAGTGTTTTTACAAACTACATCTGCTGCCATCACTTTCAGTGTCATAACTTGCAAGTACATGAATCATAAGAACTACAAATTCCAGCTGCTTTAGGCGAGTAACTAGAAAAAACCTTTGAACAAATTGAATATAAAACACAACATAAAGTTATTTATCTATTAATGAATTTATTTTTTAAAAATGACTTCAAATACATGTCGGAAAACTTGAGGAATTCATTTTTACGCTGCGGCTACATTTCTCACTCTTTGTGGTTTCAACAGTTTGTTCTGTAAGCTATTGTCATGATATAGGGAGTACTGTTTTCCTGATCCAAGGCATTTCCAAATCGCCCACACACTGAGTTACCAGTTTATCACGTACACTTGCAGTCTAAACAATACCAATGCCCTGCAGTAAATCTTCTCTTTGTGACGTAGATAATGTGGCGTTTTAGTTTACACTGTCGGTGGTAATTTGCAATGATGTAAAGGATTCTATTAGCTTCTGAGTGTACCTAATAAACTAACTCAGTGTAGGTTCTTTGTAGGACTTTAATAACAGGAGCAAGACAGTGAACTGGTCTAGTGTAAACTTTTTAAGAGGCAACAAAAGACACAATCCCTCCTATAGAACCACAGAGGACCCCATCAGAAACAGGGCAAGGCCACAGTTACTGAGGCAGTTTGAGACGAGGCTTTCCAGCACTGATGTTCGACACTTAAAAATGCTTATTATAGGCAATTCAAGTAATATTCCAGGTGCTTACAAAACACATTCTGAAACACTTTTGAACTGACAGCAATAAGATGATTCAAGCGAGCAAAGTGTAAATTTGGGGAAAAGAGCTATGACAAAAGCGAAAGAGACTAAATATTTTCTACTTTCTAGACGTGTTGTGGCGGGAGGACTAATCATTCTTCCAACAGTGAATTTCCAATTGTGAAAAAAAAGGGGATCAAAACATGGCAAAACCAACACCGGGACAAAAAGAAGCTGGTGGGAAAAGCAGAATATTCATGTTTGGATGGTGGGAAAAAAAACCTCAAATCTTTAGAAATATACCAATGTCTTTGTGCAACATATCCACAAATACTAAACTACATTGTATAATTCCTATATATCAGTTTATCCTCTGAATAGTGTTCTTTTTCTCCATCTGTCACTGATTTGCCCTCAAAACAGGCGAGATGGAAGGAAAAGCAAAGCACCAAAGATATCCCCATGCAAGCTCACTGTAATAGCTGTCCAGTCATTAAGTAAACTCGGATTAGGTAACCATGTAAAAATGTATGAATCAATCAAAAGAAATGGAAATAACTTCAGCAGCTTCAGAATTAAAACCCTGGTGGGTGGGGAGGAGAAAAGAGGCAGTGAAGCACTTGGAAAACCTGCGATTCGTCTCCTCTTGAGGAAGAAAACTGGAGGCATCCCAAATGTCGCATTCCTCTTCGTCTCGCTTTGATCCACCCGTTTTCCCCGTCCTGACTACAACGTTATGGAAGACCCACGCCCCTCTGATTTGAAATGACGGGCGGGAGTTCAGAAGCACCCCCGGTCTGATGCCACTCGTATTGGTCCCCCTCCACGTTCTCCTCCTCCTGATCTCCTTCTCTCTCCATCCCGCTGAGGCTGAAGTGCATGTTGTAGCTTGCAGATGGAGGACTAGCGCTTTGCTTTGGCGTCTTCTGCATCTTTATCCGCTGAAAAAATAAATAAGAAGCAACAGAGAATTACATAAGGCTCAGCTCAACGGCTCAGTGAATCCTAATGTTTGCTGTTGGAAGTTCTAGTTACGATGAGGGGATGCACAGAGGTCCGATACTGTGCTCATGTACTCGGAACTGTAAAACTACTCCAATGCAAAAGCACCCGCCCACTTTACAGCAACCCGACGTTAATCTATAAGATTAGTGCCTTGCATGCAGGGGTGCTGTGGTTGAAGTGCCTAATAAGCTGCCCAGCTGCAACGATAACTTGATGCAAACAGGTTAAATCCTTCATTTACCGCCAGCTGCAGTGTAAGCGCAAAACAGGCAGTCCCCCAGTTCACCCTCCGGGAGAGCAGACACAATGTTGCGTGCATTGTCGTGGACACATGCAGCCACTTTAGTCTCCAACGCATCATTTGGTTTAGCTGCGAGGTTGTCAGCTCTGCGTTTGCCTGGCAAACTCTGTTGGGGTTTCCTCTAGTGTATTGCAAGCCCGGCGTAACGTTAGTGAGCGTCCAGTCGAGAGACAGAGTGTGTGTGTGTGTGAGATGATGAGTATGAAGTCAGCAGTAATATTATAGCAAGCTGTGAACGTATCAGTGCAGTGTGTGTGTGTACAGTTTATTTGTCGGTAAATAAATGCCACAACTCCTCAAGACGCGAGCCCAGTTCTCGTGTGTTGCTTGCTACCTGCTGATTAAAGTGAAGGGGGTTAGCCCTAGAGTTAGCAACAACTTTAGCTCTGGCTATGACTAGCTATTCTCATAAGTGATAAACCACTCATCTGAGTTTTTCTCAGCTTTCTATTTTTTATTTTTAATATTTAAACAGTTAAACGGTTAATTATTAACATCCTTACTGCAAACTATGCTCTGTATTCATCAGGAAAACACAAAGTTGAATGTTAAGATGTCAGCAACAGCATCACGTTGTATATTTAATTTGTTACAGTCAGAAAGTGAGGAACATCTAATGAAAATAAAAATTAAAACTCATTGCTAGAACTGTAATGGTATTACTATCGGTACTCAGTATTAGCAAGTACCCAAATGTAAGTACTTGGTCAGAGAAAAGTGGTATTGATGCATCCCTAGAGGAGAGCATGCTTGAACAACCCCGATACAGTGGCAAATCTTACATGATGCCAAGATATTTTGTGGAAGTTCCCATCTTCTTCTCTTAACTAAAATGCATTTGCATTTTCTGGCCTTGCATGCCAGGACACAGTGTGCACACTGTCAGTATCCAGTACATGTATGAACAAATATGACACAAGAAATCCTTAAGCTGAACTGAGAATAATGAATCATGTCACAATCAGTAGCGTTTTGCATTGGCGCTTCCCTCACTGGTGACTGAAAGCAACGCAGTCATATCAGTGTCAGAAATAATCGAGGGTTAAAAGGTAAAATTGACCCCAAATTCAAGGTATTTGCCACATAAAACACAATCAATTTTATTTTCTACCCTGGGTTATACAGTACAGTATGTAACTTGCTGATTGAAAGACCCCTGAAAGCCACAGAAATAAACATGATGCAACAACTCTGTTAAAGTAGATAGTTGCTGACTATTAGCCTTATAAGTAGTGCTAATACAGGCCTTGTTTTTGTACTAAACAGGATGAAAATGTTCAAACCAGCAGTGAACTTGCTACTGAATTAAAGACAACCGAAGGCAGTCAGACCGGATTGCTAATGCGCGTACAGCTTTGCATTTTCAGCGACTTAATGTGTTTAACAGAACTGAAAAATATTCAAATCAGCAATGTGATTCCTACTTTCCACTTCTAGTAAATCAAGTTTTGACTTTACAGACCGGTGTGTCAATAGTTGTGTCCTCACCTTTCTTGAGATCGTCTCTCTTCTTGGCGGCATCCTCCCTCTGTTTCTTGATGATGGCCAGTCTGGCCAGGTCGGCCCTGGCCTGCTCAGTCTTCCCCTCTAAATGGAGCTTCATGTAGCGTTCCTTTGATTTCTGCTTCTCTATCTCCTCTCTGACAAAGAGAACGGGAGAGCATACACATAAGATAAAGAAATGCTTAATCAAAATAAAAAAGTCTGGTGCTAGCAACATTGTTTAATTTCAAAAAGCTAAACAAAATATAATAATTTCCTGAGTGACTGTGTGACACCTACCTCTCCCTGCGAGACAGCTCTCTGGGAGCACTGACATCTAGTTCAGTCACCTTCTTGCTCTTCTGAGACACACGGTTGGGATTCTCAATCTCTATAAGCCCCTCCACTCCGCTTCTCTTCCTCTGTGCACAAAAAGAAACACCTATTTAACATCAGTGAGACAGGAAACTACCAAGACAGAGCTGGTAAATAAAATCAGAAGTTGGTAAACGTGTTAGTCTAAAGCTGGGGACACACCAACCCGACATCAGAGAACTAGCTGCAACGAAGGCCGCCTGTTGCGTCGCCTTTGTTTTGCCCGAAAAGTTGCACCCGAACACACAGCAAAGACTACAGCCGATGGCCAGTTAGCACGAACGTTCTGCACCTGCGTGAGATGAAATAACTCTCCCTACAAGCAGGTAGCGGTAGTCTGTATACATATTTCAAAAAGGGAAACCGGAAGATCGAGGACTGCATATATAAAAGCCTTTGTTATGATGCGTACATGAATCAAGGCAGCATTTGCTGACCATTTTCATACCACTCTCACTTACCATTCCACATGATCATGTCATTGTGAAAATATCTGTATTGGAATGATCAGATGACATGAAGATGAAAAATGTGAAGAGTCTTCTGTGTTTTTCCTCTTGACTTGCTTTCCTCACGTGCATATCTCTTTTCGTGCAAGGATTCGTTTATGCTGAACAGCCAATCAGAGTTTTTTCTCTCACTGACGGGCGCTGCCGCCGATTCAACATGCTGAATTGGCCAAAAAAACTCTAGACTAAAGCTGGCGGTGCGGGACACACCAAAAAAACTAGGCCGATGGGCGCTCACCGGCGGCCCCAAACTGTCCGACGGCCGACTGTTGGCTTGGTGTGTCAGGGCCTTAACTGCTACTGTGGCTGCTACTACATCTAACCATTGTATGAGTGTAGTTTTATCTGCCAAAAACACATTTACAGACATTTAATTGTTCATTGTATGTTTTCTTAATCCCTCTGATGCCAAAATAAAACAATGACACATAAGGATATTGACAGCAGTAACAATGGAGTTGAAGCTAAATGCATTTTAGCAAGGCCAAACTTCAACACCAAACACTTGGTGTGGTGTCAGTCCTTCAACCCCACTTAGTTCTTGACCAAGTAGTTTCACTGCTAAGACAACATCATACCCCTGCCCTCACTCACCTCAGATCCGTCGTCGCTGCTGCTCTCTTCATCCGAATCTGCATCGCTCTCCTTCTCTGCGCCGGGATTTTCTTCCTGTTAACATAACACATTCAATCACACCAGGCCTTGTTTGAAGGTAAATCCATGTCTGCACACAAAGATCTTTCACTCACCAACTCTTTCTGTGCTTTCATCTGTCGGTCAATCTCCTCAGGGTTGCTAAATTGCTTCCCTCTGCCCTTGTGGCCTCTTTTCCCTGCAACACAGTTATAAGAGTTGTTACTGGCAAATCAACTGTATCCAACTGGTTTTGGGGTCGTTCTACAAGAAAACTACAAAGTTTACTGAGACATTTTCAGTACAAGGACATATTTACATTCATTCCACTCAACAACTGTACTATTAAATGTGATTATATGTGGCCCTTGACGACGCTTTCTGTTGATACTGAGAGGCCTGGACTAGAGACTAGACATTATGTTGTCACTATGTTCCATATTCGACCTGTCGAACACTTCGATCCTCTAATCTCTCCTTTTTATCCATCCCCTGCTCAAACTGCAAAACAAAAGGTGATCAGGCCTTTTCTGTCTTAGCCCCAGCTCTCTGGAATCAACCCCCCCAATCTATTAGAGCTGCTGAATCTCTGGACTGTTTTAAGCAGCTTCTAAAAACCCATCTCTATAGGCAAGCCTTTCTATAGGCCTCATCCACATGTGTGTTTGTCTGTTTTTGTTTGACCTGTTTCTCATTGTTTCTGTGTTTCATATTGTAATTTTTCCTTGTTTGATGTTTCATCTTGTGTGTGAAGCACTTTGTAACGGCGTGTTTTAAAAGGTGCTATATAAATAAAGCTTTACTTACTTACTATGAAAACCCATCTCTATAGGCAAGCCTTTCTATAGGCCTCGTCCACATTAGTGTTAGTCTGTTTTTGTTTGATCTGTTTCTCAGTGTTTCTGTGTGTCATATTGTATTTTTTCCTTGTTTTCAACATTGTTTGATGTTTCTTCTTGTGTGTGTGAAGCACTTTGTAACGGTGTGTTTTAAAAGGTGCTTTAAAGCTTTACTTACTTACTTACTATGATAATTTCGTCAGTCATTATGCTGCGCAGGTGTGGCTTGTTTTTATGTACACCCCATGTATGTGGAAACACCTGTCCCTAACCACCTCTGGGTGATAACATCCCAACACAGTTCAGACCTGTAATTAGAGATCTACATGCTAGTGCAACGTGTGGACGGAGGCAGAGAGTGTGTGGAGGGAGATGAGTCACACATGACGTTCACTGAGGGCCAGCTAGCGTCACCGGCTAAATGTCATGGCCAGTGAGAGAGTGAGGACATGACGGCAAGAACAGCTAGATACTCAGCTATAGAAGACTTTAACTAAACACTTGTAAACGCATCTGGTGAGTGTAACAACAGCTGAAATAAATAACATTAAATGTGTTTAGCCTGAAGCTGGTCTATGGTGCACATGGTTAAACACTAAATGATGAGAAACTGAACAATTCAAGGCGTTTAGATACTGAAATTACCACCAGGTGTTCACGTGTAGACATTAATTAACCACCATTAGTACATGCTGAGTGTTTCCTGACTCTATTATACCCGCAAACACACCATGCTAACCGGTTAGCATGCTAACAGCTAAGCATGTGGGAGTTCAACGGTGATTCATGCTACTTTAGCTAACAGCTAGCTAGCTACAACTAGCTTGCTAACACATTAGCATGTAACGTTTACTTGATCAATACTCACCACCTCGAGGCATTATTAAAAGTGGAGTGTGTACTAGTGAGGTCCGCTGCTATATGGCTGAGTAATTTGACAGTAGTAGGAGCAGAGCAGGAGGTTTAAAGAGCTGAAAGAAGAGGTGTTATAAACTACTTCGTCTCTCCGGCTGGAGGAAGAACAACCGTCCGGTCGCAACGTTACAACTCATTAAAACATGCGCCTGCGCAGTCAGGACCCTTCAACCAATCACAGCACGGAGAATTTTGATTGACAGGTACGTCAACCAATCAGCGAGTGGTAAAGTAATAAAGAGAGTAAAACTAATTTATAAAAGGCCGTACCTTTCATTGACTGAGACCCGTTATGATTTTTTGATGTTATCATTGCGCATTTCTACTTTGAACAAATCTAGCTTTTGGGAAGTATTATTCAAACAAACATTGAAATTCCAGACTTCATTTAAAATAATAGTGTTAGTGATAGTGCAACTACCTTTGTTTACATTTTATTTATTACATCTACCCTACCTATTTTACAAGTGCAATTACCTCTATTTACATTACATCTATTTTTATATTTTATACTTCTAGTGTAACACTTCTGTTTATATTTATTTATTACATCTACTTACCTATTTTATTTACTTTATAACTATGTGTGTTTTACCTGTTATATGTTTTATCTGCCTCGTCTTGTCAAGTATTGTGTTTAAAGCACTGACCAGAAGTGGCAACTGTGAATCTCGTTGTATTTAATACAATGACAATAAAGCTTTCTATTCTATTCTGTTCTATTCCATTCTACTTTGAACAAATCAAACAAACAAAACAATTTTTAAACTAATTTATATAAGGCCATACCTTTCATTGACTGGGACCTGTTCTCTTAATACATCCATGACTGGATGTATTTGCTATTACAGTACAATAGTACAATTTGCTATTGTTGCTGCTATATTTCTAATGTTTATAATGATGATTATATTTTACTTCATTATTGTTATTCAATTGATTGATTGATCAATTGTCTATTATACAGGGATGAGAGAGTAACAAACAGGAACAAAGAATCTCACTGCCATGTCAATATATATGTGATCAATAAACTAAACTTGAAACTTGAACTTGACTGGAACCCATTATTGATTTTTAATACAGGATATTATAATTGCGCATTTCTACTTTGAACAAATCTAATTTTTGGGAAGTATTATTCAAACAAATATTGAAATTCCAGACTTCATTTCACAAGGGATAGAAATTTGATCGTGACATCATAGAATTGGTGATATTACTAGAAATGATGCAGAGGAAGATAAAAACACAAGATTTTCTTTTTTTTTATATTTTATTTTCAAATGTTTTAGTTAACCAAATATACAAAACATACAGAACACAAACTCACACAAACATGGCTCCAAATTCCCTCCCTATCCCACCCACATACAAACTGAAAAATAACCATACTAAAGAGGAGTAGGCTAGTTAACTACCAATTGAATTAAAAAGGATATAGAAAAAAACAAATTAAATACACAAATAAAGAAATCATAAATAACGAGATGCCGTGTTCTGACTTATTCAGATGACTACTGATGTATCAAGTCTGATAATTTTGTTAAATCAAATCCGATATAGGTGTTGGCAAGGAGTCCA
Organism: Sebastiscus tertius; assembly: GCA_916701665.1. NCBI lineage: Eukaryota > Metazoa > Chordata > Actinopteri > Perciformes > Sebastidae > Sebastiscus > Sebastiscus tertius. Next base: position 104,907 of record CAKAOH010019313.1, read on the forward strand.
TATAGGTTAAATAGGGTTGCCAAATCTTCAGAAAGGTGTTGTATTCATTTCTGAGGGTATATCTTTTCAAGTGGAATGCAGCTGTTCATTTCTAAAAGCCATAAACACAAGATTTTCTATCCTGGTTGGTATCAAAGCCATACTAAGTAAGTTCATACTGTCCATTACATTATCACAATGTCTTAATGATGATCTAGGATTTTGACAAAAAAAAAACTTTGCTCAAGGTCCACTTACTGAGTTGTGAGTAAAAGCTATGCAAAAAGCTAGCAGGTGGACCTTGAGATAAGATTTTTGGCAAACTATTGTTCCCAAGGTCAAGAATGAACTTTAAAATTATTAGGATTACTTATGCAAGAGCAGGCAACATTACTGCTCACATGTGGAACTCACTTCTTGTGAATTTGTCACTGGTTATGACTCAACAAAATATCAATCCAATAAGTGTTTATGGTAATATTCTAAAAAACTGTGAATGAAATAAACTGCACACTCCCCGTAATGGACTTTATTTTTAATCTGAATAGAAAATACAGTAAATACAAAAAATCCTAAAAAAGAAAATGTCGGCCAATATTTGCCTTACAGATGTAAAAGATGTAGAAATGATGCTGTGTATAGAACAAACATGTTCACAGTTGTTTAAGATTGGAAGAAATGCAGGACTGAACAAATAAAAGTCCTCACTAAATCTGATTAAGGAGTACCTGCTTTTCCAATTTAAATACAAGCAGGGCCGAGACCGGCAGCACAAAAGTCCTCATTATGCGAAAAAAAACATCTCTGTGCTTATGAGCAAAGAAACAAAAATTAAAAAACAAAGTAACGCTTCTTTTTTTTACATCAACAAACTTCAAACTGTGAATGAAGAACATTTCCTAGGATGAAGGCATCGGATCCGATTTGTCATTTCTTCCTTCGATGTTGAGTCTTTATATCTTCCACTTCTTTCTCTATCAGGTGGTACTCTACGGTAGTCTCTGTCAACTAGAAGAGAATGATTAAAAATCAGTAACACAGATTTGGTAAGACACTAAATTGCATCAACCATTGACCTGGTAATTAAGTGTGTATTTAAAATATATTAAGCAAGCTTTTATAACAAATCCAAGCAGTGTTAGACCGGAACTGAACCTATGTTGCAAGCATGGTTACGGAGTCTGGAAACAAATAAGAGACATTGAAGCAACCTGAATATGTTTTTTAATTTCTTTAAATTTGTAAACACTGAAAAAAAATATTCAAATTCAGCTTTTGAAATTGCAACTCAAGAAATTTCATATTTTTATTGCATCAAGTTGATTTCAGAAAAAAAAAATTCAGATACATGGCTTTCAAAGTAAATTATTTCTATGCTATGAATTCAGTGGTTCAACTTCAATATTAAGTATTCAGTGGCTGTTAAA